>JAQQZT010000036.1:9490801-9503224 GCA_030068275.1 Clarias platycephalus | reverse complement strand
AAAAATTTTGAAATGTTGAGACAGCACATGTTAATATACTCACAAAATGAATTTATAACAAGTTGATAAAATTATCTTCGGTAGCGGAAAAATCCGCCTAAAAAGGGGAACTGCACAATACGGTATTAGATTTCACAGGCTGCAGCGCGCGAGCGCGCGCACCCCCCCGTCGCATGATCTGAACGCGCACCCCCCCGCCGACCCCCCCCTCGCATGATCTGAACGGGCGCAGCATAGCAGTGGGGTGGTGTGGGAGAACTTGGCATGCAGCTGCATTCTGGATCCATTGCAGAGGTTGAATGGCACACAATGTTATTGTGCAAAAGTCTTATTATTAAATAAAGTTTTTATTTTATGACTTCATTATTAAGTCAGTACAATAAACATTTCTGATTTCCAAACATTAGCATTTCAGCAAATATAAATAAACAAAAATCTTACAGGAAAATATCTGCGGGCTAGAAAAAAAGAAGCATATTACCTAAAAAACATTTTTAGACAAAAGGAAAAATCTCCTGGGTTTTGCATGCATGAAAAAAGAAGCAGGTGCGACAAGTCCTCAGAAGGACTGTGGCTGTTTCTGCAGGATGTTCAGAAAACTGTACAGCAAATTTCCTTATACAACTGCACAGTACAGGAGACTATGTTTTAAACAAAGGGTTGTCACATCTGTTATTGCTTCATTAATTATTTATTGCTTTTATAGTAATTTTAAAAAATATATAAAATTTCATTTTAAAGACAACATTTATTCTCTTGCAGCATTTATCTGCATGTGCCTAAGAATAATTTTGTACAGTACTGGAAGTACAGTGCGGTAGTCCAGTCTTGAAAAAAACAAGCAACTAAATAAACAGTTATGTGGCCTGTGTGGATAGAAATTGACAAATTCTTTAGATGTTGTAAAGAAGAAATATGCGTAAGCGTGTAGTTTAGTAATGTGAGAGGAGAAGTGCAGTTAATTGACCATGGTTCGTTAAAAGTTCTGTGCGAGATCTGAGTATTGTCTTGGCAGATCCCAAGATCCTTATTTTGGGGTGCATCTTTTGGGGCCCAGCTATGCTGGTATTAAATCCAGTTGACGAGCTACCATTTGTAATAAGATGTCTGCGAGATGTCTGCCAGAAGCATGAGTGTCTAAGGGAAGAAGGGTGAGAATATGTTGAGTGTCATTTACATACTGTAGCACCTGGACAGGGTGCCAATCCATCGCAGGTTCCCACACACACTACAGGCAGTTTGGATCTGCCAGTTAGCCCAGTTTGCATGTCTTTGGACAGTGGAAGGAAACTGGAGTACCCGCGGGAAACCACCAAGCACAGGAAGAACATGCAAGCTCCGCTCACAGTCCCGAAGGCCCCTCGGCCGAAGGCCACGGTGCTAACCACTATGAAACGTGCCGCCATCTACTTAGCAGTTGTATGAAAACCTATAAGAGGATATGACCTCACCAAGAATTCATGTAGACATGGTGAACAGAAAAGGAAGAAGCTCTTCCCCTCATCGTTCATTTCAAGATTAAACAACTTCAATTCTCCTGATACTAAGATCGTTCATTTCATGCTTCTGTCTGTTTTCATATTGGGCTAAATCTTCACTTCAGTCTGTTTAAAAAGCAGGTTATAAGAATAAACTATAGACACAAAAATTGTAAAACAAGTAGAACAAAGAGTCTGCTTTCGGGTAGTAGAAAAATTATTTTCCGTTTGTCTTGGAAGAAGCATAAAAAGTTGCAGAAGTATTGTCACAAAAGTGTAGAACACTATGTTCCTTCTTACTGCCTTTCAAAACGTTTATAGATAAAATATTGTGTAGATTTATGTCTTTGTGGAGCCAGCACACATAACTGGAATTTGGCTTAGGATGGTTCACACATGCACAGAGAAGTATGTTTAGGACCCATATGAACATTATTTGTTAACGGTGCAAAATAAATTCAAAATTTCTTTCAGGAGACAACCATCAATTGAAGTTTCGTTGGCTTGAGGCAGTAGATGGGATCTTGCATTATGAATACTTTATTATTAACTATAGATGCATAAAGTAGCTACATAAATTATAATATATTTACTGTAAACCTAACACAGTTGAGAGCTTCTATGAATGTTTTTTTTTTTTTTTTTTGCCAGAAAGTATTAAAAAATCCCTTCACTCAATGTTAAACAAGAACGGAAGTTAAAATTAATTCATTTATTAATATAGTTCTACAAGGGCAGTTGATAAAAAATTAACACATTAATGACACTCAGAACCTCTAACCGACATCATCTTGCCCAAGTCAATTTAAAATAAATAAAAAAAAATTGTTAATAATTTCCCCACTGTGTGTTCATGTTTAGTCCCCATAAACACATAAATAGTACTATGTGTGTGTAGTCACATGACACCTCGTCTAGTCAGCAACATGGAAGGAACATGAAAAAATCACCCCGCATTAATTTCTATGTACATAAGACCCACTATATTGTATGCACAGTTTTTCAGTCATTATCAATCTAATCTAATCTAAGATATAAAATAGGATTACATGATATATTATGAAGTTTTAGTAGCGTGTTATTTAATGTGTATGCTTACAGCCAGTGGCTTCACTGCAACCCTGACTGGTATAAAGCAGTGACTGAGAGAGAGTGAATGAGCTTCCAAACAACATTCTGGAAACATTTGTTATTGGTATATCAAACATGTTTTAGTTCCTGCTTGCTTTTCCAGATTTCTTTATGAAAAACAGAACTTACCAAAAACGTTTTTTTAAAGCTGGTTAGTTTATAGTTACAAAATACATAAAACATAATGTTTTGTAAACAGAGGTGACTTTATTAACCAAAACAGCACATTTCATGTTTTAAAATTGTCCTTACAAAGTAACCGACTGGAAGTGTAAATATTAGGGAAAATTCTGTTTGCTGTTTTTTTTTTATATGATAATAAATCGTATTTTGAGGTTTAATGTGTTCAGCCTTAAATATAATGATTAATTAATAAGGAATTATTGCATTATTATTTACTGTAATTCACATTTTGATTCTGTTATAACTTCTCAGCCTGCTCTCAGTTTTAGCCATAAAAATGTAGAGACAGGATGTTTATTGGGTCCTAAAGAATGAATCAGCTCTCTGTCGTTAATATTAATGGTGTAGCAGTGTTTGTTGAGAAATGTTAGTGTTCAACTTAATATACTAATATTAATATAATATTTTGGTATTAATTAATAAACTAATATGAGCATTTCTGTTTAAATAAATAAGAAGTATGAGGTATAAGAATGCCTATCTCTAAAAGATCCAGCTATTGCTTTAACATCTCCACCTAATGGCGACATTGTTTTAAGATGGACCAGAAAATTTCACTCAATCTGAAACTCAACTTCAGGAATGTGTCAGTTTCGTTTTGTTGGTAATGAAACCGCTCCCTGTCAGGATGATTCATGAGGACTAAACAGCTTAACCCCTGAAACCATGTTATTATTGATCAATAAAGTGTAAAAATGTGTTCACCAAAAATATATGCACGTCTCACATAAATTAAGAAGCATCTTAAAAGAAACATGTCATATTCCATCTTGAGGGACAACAGCACCATGAATTACTCACACTCATTTACTCATTACTCATTTATAAGCATCTACCTGTTTAATAAAAAACAATTATATTAAATGTTAGTATAAATATCAATTACAGAATCATTTACATTTAAGCATTTGGCAGACGCTCTTATCCAGAGCGACTTACATTTTTATCTCATTACACATCTGAGCAGTTGAGGGTTAAGGGCCTTGCTCAAGGGCCCAACAGGGACAACTTGGTGAGTTTGGGTTCTAAACCTGGTACCTTCCGAACCATAGGCCAATACCTTAATCACCGAGCTACTCGTGGCAACCAAGTTTTCCACTGATCTAACGTGTATTCCTTGTGTTTCTTGGCCCAAGCAAGTCACTTCTGCTTGTTGTTCTTCCGAGGTAATGGTTTCTTTGCGGCAATTAGGCCATGAAGGCGCAGTCTCCTCTCAACAGTGGATGTTGAAATATGTCTACTGCATTTGAACTCCAAGAAGCATTTATGTGGGGCTTTAATCTGAGGTGCTGTAAATTGATGGTTTTGGAAGCTGGTCATTCTAATGAACTTATCTACCTCTCCAAAATCAAAAGCTACCTCTGCAGCAGAGGTAGCTTTTGGTCTTCCTTCCTGGCACGGTCCTCGTGAGAGCCAGTTTCATAGCGTTTGATGGTTTTGTCAACTGCGAAAGTTCTTGAGATTATTCGGACTGACTGACCTTCTTTTTCTTAAAGTAATGATGAACTGTCTTTCTTTTCTCTGAGTGTTTCTTGCCATGATATGGACAGTATTTGTAGTTTCCATTACTACGGAGTCTGACCACCCTTCCTTTGCACAAAACAACTGATGGTCTAAAGCACATTAAGAAGGCAGGTTTACTCAATTTAACTCTTTACAAGGCGCAACTGTGAATAGAAAACTAGTCCAGGTGGTTCCCTCGTGACTCTGATGAGAGGATGCCATGAGTGTGCCAAGCTGTCATCAAAGCTAAATGTAGCTACTTTAAATCATATTCTGGGTTGTTTAACATATTTTTTGTTTACTCTATAAATCCATATATTTTCACTCATTGTTTGGGTAAAGAAAAAAAACTGAAGGAGAAGGTGCGTCCAAGCTTTTGAGTGGTAGTGTAAACACACAGTACCAGTCACAGATTTGGTCACACCTTTTAATTCAGTGGTCTTTCTACTTTGTAAAACAATGCTGAAGTCCTCCAAAATATACAGGAATCTCATTTATACAGATTAAAAATATACAGGAATCAACATTTTAACTTTGGAGCCATCAAAGCATTGCACCAGGCTCAAATTGCTTCCTTCATCCTCTTTTATTTGTCCATTATTCAACATTATATTTTAACCACTTAAATTAACACTGATTTGTTGTCATGTGACATTTTCCTGTTTAAAGGTTAGTCCACGTTTCCTGCATACAAACTCTACAAGCCACACTGGGCCATTCAGCGCTATTGCAGAACTGATTGGTGAGTCACCATTAATTCCACATGTTTTATTACTCCTTATATGCCTTTGTCGGTGGTTTCTTACACACCTTTATTGCCCTATATAATAATGACTAGTATAAAAGTGGTCGTTTCTGAAGGAGGGCAATTTAGGGCCTGCTTAATTGCCAACCGATAATATGAATATTAACAGCCAATAGTCCCAACTTTCTTCCAGATGTTTCAGCAGATATGTTGCTGGTATGTTATTTAAAAGTTAATAAAAGTGTACTACAGTTTTTATAAAAGTTATTTTAATTAGCCATTAAGATAGCAGGGAGGGGTGGGGGTAGCTTGATGGCTATGGTGATGCTGAGCTGCCAGTGTTGGGCCCTTGAGCAAGATTCTTAACCCTCCACTGCTCATATTTGGACAATTGGACATATTGCTGGCAACCCGATCCTGTTAGAGACTGCAGCTGAAATGATGGATATCTCTCCAGGAGTCTAGAGTATTTGTTGCCCAGTGTGCTCTAAGGCATATGGATGATACACTGTAGACAGATATTGTGTCCCCAATATACATGCTTACCTCACACCTCCAGGTTTTGGGGGATGTCAAATCTCATTTTCTGTGTATGTGAACGGAGTCCATGTTCTCCCCATTATTTTTGAATTTCATCTGGATAATATCCTGTTTTATTCCATAGTCCAAAGGCATTTGGCCTTTCAAAATTACCCAGTGGGTTGGCAGTCCTCTGCCTTGTGTCCTGAGTCCACCATGATAGGCTCCAGGCCCTCGCATAAATATAAAAATGAATGAATGTATGAAATTATTTACATCTGCAATAAGAATAACATCTTATTGCAGATGTTAATATGAAAAGTGCCATTTCAAATACTTTGGTGGAGGTATAGTTTTCTACCCAGCTAGTACTTATCATGTTATGGGGACAGTTAGCTAGGGGCTTAGCATTAGGAAGACCTTAATTTGCGGAAGATAAATGAGGTTTATTTCCATTTATGTACTGGTCTTCTATTATTAAACATCTACAATTCAGCAATACAATTTTCCTGGCCTAACAGTATATTTGTATGACCTTGAGAAGTTGTATTGGTATAAATGCTATGCTAACATTGTTTTATTAACGGGACTGCATTTCATAAGATTGTTTCAGTTACATTTTTTCATTGAACTGCACCTATTTATTTTCAGTTGAAATCTCTACAATTTTTTTTTCCTCAATTGTTTATCTCAGGACACATAATCAGCCAAACACTAGGCAGCTGCCAGAGTTGCGGTTTTGTGGTGTTGTTTTCGCAGAACTGTTCTTAGCCTACATTGTTTCTTGGGTTGCTTGTAGATGGAGTTCAGAGTACAAAGTTTTAAAAACATTGTAGTTTCTGGGAAACATGCTGTTTCATATCAATACCAGCTACAGGGCTTTCAGGACATGATATCCGAAACCCTTCGAAATGTTTGGGAAGATTTTACAGAATACAGTCACAGCTGACTGCTTTTCCAATACACTGGAAAGTCAGATTGGTTTAAAATTAACCTAGTTTGCCAGTTTTTGTAGCAACCAAACATTCCACACACACCACTTTGTTATAACTTGGTGATCAGGGAGATCTCCAATGTTTAAAACAAACGATACAGAAAATAAACTTCTCTTTCCACCTCTATTCAAACAAGTATTACCAACAGAAGAACAAGTACAAAGAAAGCATGGATACATTCGAGTTTGGTTGAAATCGAAACTCTCATTTGGCAATAAAATAATTTATTTTTTATTATTATTATTATTATTAATTTTCTTTTAAAAATGTTTTTTATTCTGGACATTTTGGCAGCATTGCCTGTACATATAGCCTACACTGAATGTGAATTTGTGAATTCGATATTTTCCATCCATTTATTTTCATTTTCCATTCATCAGTAGTCAGAAATATGCAAAGGATTGTGGGATGGTGAGCATCATGAGCCTGATTTGCACCATGACAAAAAAAAAAAAAAGTTCAGCTGGATTCAACCTTATGCAAATTAAAAGCAACCCCTTCTAGTAAGATGTAAGGTTAGCGAACATCTAATCATGACTCAGGAGGTACCAGGATTATTTTGTTTTGGGGTGTGTTTGCATTTGTCATCTGCATTTAGATAAATGTAACTAGGAATCCAAAGAAATGGGGAATAGGAAAGTATTATCAGTGATAATCAGATCTTTTCTGTATTTTCTTATTGACAGACAATGCTTATGACCCAGATGTCAGTGCAAAGCAATTCTGGATTGATAAAACAGCAGTCAAAGGGCAGGACTGCTGTACCTTCACGGACAATGGAAACGGCATGGACTACGACAAGATGCACAAAATGCTCAGGTAAGGGTATTCATGAAGCCAGAATTGTCCATCAGAGGGCAATTAAGATCATGCAAATCATAAATTCACTTAAACTGCAAATTCATACAGTGCTTCCTTTTATTGATATGTTTATATAATTAAGTATGAAATCTATATTTTTATCTCTCTCTCTTGCTCTTTCTCAGTTTTGGCTTCAGTGATAAGCAGACGATAAAAGGCCATGTCCCAGTGGGTCTTTATGGCAATGGTTTTAAATCAGGTTCCATGCGCTTGGGGAAGGATGCCATCGTGTTCTCAAAGAAAGACAACATCATGTGTGTGGGTCTTCTGTCTCAGACTTACCTTGAGAAGACGGAAGCACAGAATGTCATAGTACCTATTGTCGTGTTCACCAAAACCGGAGAGCTTGATATCCTTTATGTAAAGAGACTGAATATACTATGAATCAGACAAGCATTGAACAGGAAATGTTTACTACTACAGAAGTAAGAAGGTTGGGTATTTAAAGCAACTGCCTACACAAAGTTATCATTCTGTACACTGATATCAACGTCCCACTGATGAAAATTTCAAAATTTTCTCGAGTTTAAAGGTCCTTATGTACAGTTTGTTCCTTAACCTTGCTGTTCACTCAGTGCCAGACAGGAACATAAAGAGAGTCTTGACGATATCTTGAAATATTCTCTGTTTAACACAAAGGAGGAACTGCTATCTGAGTTCAAAGCCATTGATGGCCCATATGGCAAAAACTCCAACGGAACTCGCATCATCATCTGGAATCTACACAGGTGAATAACATATCTTGTTACAATAGAACCTGTCAAGGGGAGGGATATGATGGGCAACAAGTGACAGAAGGTACTTAAAATTGAGTTGTGTTGGAAGCAGAAAAAATGAGTGTAAGGATCTGAGTGACTCTGACACAGGAATTATGATGGCTAGATGACTGGGTCAGAGCAACCCCAGAACAGCAGGTTAGTGGGGTGTTCCCTTTATGATTTGAATATTACTTGGACATGTACCACATACCTAAACAGTGTTGCTGATCAAGTATTTTCTTCATAGAAATTGTGTCTAAAAATTGTATCTAAAACAATTGTATCTAATGAATGTGCTCTGCCACACTCGGGGGGGGGGGGAAAGAAAAGAATTCAGAAGCATGTCAAAGAGTTTAACACTGTGAAATCAAAAGTCAGTGGGAATCTT
This sequence comes from Clarias platycephalus, assembly GCA_030068275.1. NCBI lineage: Eukaryota > Metazoa > Chordata > Actinopteri > Siluriformes > Clariidae > Clarias > Clarias platycephalus. The sequence goes on along the minus strand of JAQQZT010000036.1, from coordinate 9,494,663 downwards.
TAGGAAGTGCTGGACAAACAAGTCCGATCCATGGTGGCCCCATCTCATGACTTACAGAGATCTGCAGTTTATATCTTGGTTCCAGACACAAGTGCATATGTACTGGATTCCCTGTCTTGATAAGTCAGAGCTGTTTTGATGGCACAAGTGGGACACCATATTAGGCTGGTGCCTTAATGTTATGGCTGATTTGTGCATGATACTGAGAGTGCTTGTATTAAATACAAATATCCTTACTGGATTTCTTATAATAACCTATCTTCTGCTGCAGAATGTCATCAAATGAATTGGAGTTCGACATCACAAAGGATCGTTATGACATTCGGATCCCTGTCGACAATAGTGAGGGCTCCAGCGATCCAAACATGAAGCCAGAGCATGAACCAGAGTGTAAAAATTCACTGCGGGTGAGATATAATTTTTATAGTATGTCTACTCAATGAAAGAATGGTGTTAGAAAGCACATGATCATGTGTATTTATTTTTGTCTAACTTAAGGCATACAGCAGTATCTTGTACCTGAAACCTAGAATGCAGATTATTATCCGAGGGCAGAAGGTGAAAACCCAGCTGGTCTCCAAAAGCCTGGCAAACATCTTCAAGGACTCATACAAGCCTGCATTTCTTAGCGTATCCTTAAAAAAAAAAAAAAAATAGCTGTAGTATATAGCGTGTTTTGTCAAATATCTTTTAAATGAGTAAGATATGATTACAGTGTTGTTATGCCATGATCCTTAAGTCTTTGCCTCAGAAAAAAGCAATTAAAATCACATTTGGCTACAATACAAAAAGCCAGGAGCAGTATGGATTGATGATGTACCACAAGAACCGCCTCATCAAAGCCTACGAACGTGTCGCCTGTCAGTGCAAGGTGAGGATTAAAGCTTTTGTTCAGATAAACATCTGGAGTACGTTCTTAAAGAAACGAGAACATGAACTGGGGTGAAAACGTCTTATTGGTTGCACTGTATGTATAGTTTAAAAGTTGCAAGGTACCATTCACACACATTGACATCTAGGGACTTTTCTAAAATCTCAGTCACAAATATTCTTACAAATGGCAGATTTGCATGAATCTCCATGTTCCTATGAATTCAGACATTCGTGGCGGGGATCATAGTTTTCTACAGCCTCCTTAGGAAGTTGGTGCGGCTGCCAGTAGTTCTTAAGAACAATTTATGGCATTTTTTGAGGGAAACAAAGTTGGATTTTCTATCGTACAGTGGCCGTAGAGTTCTTACAGCATTAAGGTTGTCGTACAACACCCATATGTGCAACTTACGGCACTTATTATGGTACTTACTCTCAAGTAATGAAAATAATGAATTTCGAGATGGCAGTACCCCTGAGAAGACTGCAGTTAGAACCCCAGATGTAACAATCCAGAAATAATTAACAAATGAGAATGTTATCTTTTAAAACCTCTTAGCAGAAAATGAGGAATCGGCCTATGAATCTTAAAAATGCCGAACGAATATCCGTTTATACCATATTCACAGGAACGCCATAAGATACTCATATGAACAACTTAAAGTGTCCTTGCGGAATATCTACAGCCACAAAGAAATGCTTCTGGAAATGTCTTCTGAATCGAATTGATCCACAAACATCATACATTGTTGTTAGGTTGTTCCGAAGGCACTCCTAAGGTGGCTCTATGAAGAGTGGATTTCATGCCGTGTTCTGAGAAAATCTTGGACAAGACCATCAACCTGGTCACGACCAGACTATAAACGCTGGATTCTTATAAGGCCGACTTAAGAAGACTGTAGGAAATGCTCAAAAAATCTTTCGTAATGTGTTCGTATGGGTCTTTGTGACTGCTGCTTAAGCCTATGTTTTAGCACATTTAACTGTAGAACCTGGAAGACATCAACAAGGATGCAAGGGGCATGCGTCATGACATGAATTACGGGACATTGACATACGATAGTTTCCCAAGCTAAGGATCCAGCCAGAAGCCCAGGGTCACTGCTATGATACCATGTTGCCCATTATACTTGGGTCAGTCTAGGTTCTAGAGTTGTTTCATGAAAGACACTTTTAAATTTGGACTAAAACAAAGCAAAATCTACTTTATGTGCTTTAATTTTTTGTGCATAGGCACAAAAGAGTTACAGTTATTATTGTTTTCTGTTACCAGGGCAATGACACAGGAGTGGGAGTTATCGGGGTAATAGAATGCAACTACCTCAGTCCAATGCACAACAAGCAGGACTTTGATAACACAGAAGAGTACAGGTGTGTCTTGTAATAATACCACTTTCAAATTGAATATCTTGTTCCATGTGAAAAGGGCAACAATATTTATGTGTCAGTTATTTATGTACACAGAGGAAAGACTAGGTATTACCAATAATTTCCAGATTACAGAATATGACACCACCATAGTGTGGAAAAAGACGGAATTAGATACATACGGAAGTAAACTCACTCATGTTGGTGCTTGGGGAAGTTACTCCTCATGAATAAGACATAAGGCACACAAAAATAAAAAGCTTTTGTAAGATTCTCTAGTCTCTCGATTTAATTTGTCAAACTACAGCAAACTATTTTGTACATTACAATATCATAGCAATATGGAACGCTGTGTTTTAGTGAGATGAGATGGCATTTGCTTTTGTAGTGATGCCAGGTGCATTACAAAGTTAGTGGATAGTCCACCAGTACCATGGTCAGTGTTGTATGAGGCATTATGGAAAAGGGCAACTATCTGAACATATAAAAAAGTGCACTGATTTGCCCTTTTCATCCATTGTCATCCTCCACGTTTAATTGCCTGCATATTGCATTTCATGTTGCTAAAATACAACCTGAATTCCGGAAACGTTAGGACATATTTTCAATTTGATTAAAATGAAAACTATACATGAGACAATATTTTATTCTCAATAAAACATAAAGAATATAACAAATGTTTAAATGGAGAAAATTTACACGCCCACTTCAAATTTGATGACTGCTACAGGTCTCAAAAAAGTTGGGACGGGGTTTATCATGGTGTAGCAGGTCCTCTTCTTTTCAAAACAGTTTGAAGAGGTCTGGACATTGAGGTTATGAGTTTCTGGAGTTTTGGTGTTGGAATTTGGTCCCATTCTTGCCTGATATATGTTTCCAGCTTCGTTTGTGGTCGTCTTTGATGTATTTTTCGTTTAATGATGCGCCAGATGTTCTACATTGGTGTAAGATCTGGACTGCTGACAGGCCAATTCAGCAACTGAACATTGTTTTTTAAAGTATTCCACAATCTTTTACCGCACTCTTTCACAGATTGGAGAGCTCTGCCCATCTTTACTTGTGAGTGACCATTTATAGCTATCATGTTACAGACCTGATGCTAGATGTTCTCCCACCTGAATCTTTTCAAAATGTCTTGCTCTTTCAGCCCTTTGTTGCCCCCGTCCCAACTTTTTGAAGACCCGTTTTGAAATGGGTCCTCTTTGGATCTGACTTTTTTGTCTAGCACATCTTAAAGATGCTTAATCACATTGAGATCTAGGGAAATCTGGGCATCAACATTGTGAATTGTGTCATTCTCCTTAATCCTTTCCTGGAAAATGTTTACTGTGTGGTATGGTGTATTACCCTGTTTGGAGTGATACGTGGGTAAAGTAAAATGAACATAAGTTTCATAAATACAGTGCATCCGGAAATTATTCACAGCGCAGCGCAAAGACCTTCAAAGCAGCAAAAATTTTTCTGTAACCTTCCCCAGATTTGAGCCTCGAGACAATCCTATCTCGGAGGTTTACAGACAATTCCTTTGACTTCATGCTTGGTTTGTCCTCTGACATGAACTGTCAACTGTGGGACCTTATATAGACAGGTGTGTGCCTTTCCAAATCATGTCCAATCAACTGAA
>JAQQZT010000036.1:9476680-9487480 GCA_030068275.1 Clarias platycephalus | reverse complement strand
AAATATTTACACATTAAGTTTACTGAAAGTAAAAACAGTTGAAAGTCAGAGGATGTTTCTTTTTTTGCTGAGTATATCTTTGGACCTCATGTTGAGAGTTTAAATGAACAGCTACCAAATGCAAATGTAACAGTCAGAAACACCTCCAGGCCTTTTATCAGCCTGATTAGTCATAAAGTAAGGAGGAAATTGCTTATCAGCCATTTGTTCCATTATTTATCAGCCCCACCAGATGGGGAGTTTTGTATGAAACTGGCTGCAATTCCTGAATGTTTAATGCCACACATTTCTTGACTTCCCTCACATCTTTAGTGTTTCATATCAGATTCAGTGTGGTGGAGTACAGGGCTCAAATGCCAAAAAAAACTTATCTTGGTTCAAAAATTTAAACTCTATATGGACATTATCCAAAATATTGGCACAAAGATAGAACCAGAGAATTGTCTAAAATGTCTTTGTATACTGTAGAATACTGAAGCCTAGACATAGCTCAGTGGTTAAGACATTGGACTACAGTTCGGACGGTCCCAGGTTTAAATCCTACAATCACCAAGTATAATGAGATAAAAAATGTAAGTCGCCGTGGATAAGCTTTAAATGTAACCTGTTCCCTCGTGCACAAATTAAGGTCCATAAAGACATGGTTGGCCTGCAGTGAGCCTTGACCCAATCATACTGAACATTTTTTGGGTCTCCATAGCTATCCTCCAAACTCTAGTGTAAAGCCTTCCCAGAGAAGTGGAGCTTAATATTATGACAACAAAGAGAGGAATACATATGAGCGCGATTTGTCTGGTGTTCACATGCAGAAGGTCTCACAAACTAGCGCTAGGCCGTGAAGTGACAAGCACAGAGTGGGTTGCAATAATGTGTTCAAAATGTTTGTTACGCTACATAACATAAAAACATTGTGTCAGCTGACTCATGTTAGAATTTAATTCTCTCAGGAGTTGTTTAGTTGAGGAAGAGCCTGAGGATTCTGATGATGAAGAACCCAGATACCAGAAAACTTACACACAGCAGTAAGTACTGAATCATTATTTACACCAAATGTTGCTTTAAATGATAAAAAAGTGATATTTTATATATAATCTTATATATGTGTTTTGAAACAGTGAGAGAAATCAGAGGTTGCAGATGGAGAAGAACAGACAGGTAATGTCCATTTTGGGTAAATTGTTAATTCTCTCCCAGTAGAGATCCAGAAAAACACTTCATTTATATCTGATTTTTGAGGCCATTCACAGACATACAGCCTTCTTTAAAATGTTTGCACCATTCAAATTTTTTACTCCGGCTAAGAGTCTCGTCAGCGTATTGTGCTTGAAGTCTGCTGTAAATGCAAACATCTCATGTCTCACAGAAGATCCAGGATCCTCCTGCGTATTGATAGCACCTTTATTTTACCCACAAATCAAATACAATATCCCAGAAACCGACCCCGCACACTGATAGGTTCACATAACACAAGACGAATCGGTATGTGTCTCCGCTCTCATGCTTACACACACAAAAAATAAAAATAAAAAGAGAGAGATTTTAAGGAAAAAATAGATCCCAGAAATTAACTTCTGATCCACAGAGATGGTAACCAGGATTTAACCAGTAACTAGTTATTGATTCATCAGTAAGGACAACTGAAATATGTGACTGTTACACTGGAGATGGGAATACACACCTGATACGATATTATCATGATACCCAGGTGTCGATTTGATTAGTATTGCAGTTCTGTTAGTGTCGTGATTTTATAAATATCTCGATCCTATATATATTAGATTTTGTTACAATTCTAAACAAATTTAGCAAATAATTTCCTTCTACCACATAATTCTTTTTCAAAATAATGCATATGGCATGAGGTAATTGAGTAACAACAACAGCAGTCAATTATTTTAAGACATGAAGGTCAGCTGTTCTGGAATAGTTCTTTCAAGAGTGGTAGTCTCATGAAGACCATTCTAGGAAAGCAAGACCAAAACTTACCTCTGCTGCAGAGAAGAAGTTCATTTAAAGTTACTGGCCTTAAAAATCACCAATTAACTGCACCTCAGATTAGAGTTTTTATGAAGGCTTTACAGAGCATAAGTAGCAGACACAACTCAATATCAACTGCTCAAAGGAGATCATTGCATATTTTTTATGCTTTCAGCTCTGTTTTACAATCTATAAGGAAATAAAAATCAGGAACGACCAGGGAATTAGAAGGTCTGTCTAATCTTTTGACTGGTAGTGTAGTTTAGAGAGCTCCACCTGTAGGATCATAGAGGAACTTCAACATTTATCACATTAAATGCAATCAAACAATACACAGTATACATTTAAATTTTACTTTTAATGGATTTTGAAGTTAGTGTGATGAACCAAGAATTGCACACAAAAATGTATATGCTACTGAATTTTTCCCCTGCTTGCTACTGGTCATTATTTAAAAAAAAATAATAATAATCATATGCTGTATGTCAGTACATTAATATGTTTTCTACAAATTATTACAGATTTTTTTTTAAATGACTGCGGTGGTTGTACATTAATTTGAGTGGTGCTGTTTCTGTTTCAGAAGGAGCAGGAGGAGAAAGGGGCAGGGAAGGAGGTTATCTTAGCTCTGGCCAAAGAAAACGCCAAATTGAAGGAGGACCTAGCGCGCAAGTGTAATGTAAGCACATTTGCATTACCCAGATTTCAGAAACCTTTTAGCACACTTCATAGTAGTTGCACTCAAAATGCAATAAGAACTCTTTTAACTTTAAATGGGAGAGTCCAAGTGAAATTACAAAGCATTTACAATGTTTAAGTCTAGCATTGTCCAAATATTATGAACTTGCAGTTAAACATTATGCAAAGCTTTTACACCACGTAGGCTGTATTAAGGGGAGGCAGCCTTTAGGTTGCCAAAAGTTTCGAGTATACAGCCCCGAGAGAGACGAGTGAAAGTCTGAGACAATGATTAGATGTTGGGAGGAGATATACTAAAAATAAATTACCTTACACACAATAGGGTATGTGCTTAATAGTATAGAAACTGCTGATAAAATCTCACACAATGTCTGAACAGAGCCCCGCCCATGGAACACCTGGCTCCCCCCATAATTCCCATCTTCACAGACATGCAGGTAGGAGACTTATTTTCCTGCGTGTGTTCATACAGTATGTGTCTTAATTTATTGGGTAATATTGTTATCTGTGTCAATCTATCATTACCTCTACAGGCTCCAGATCTCCTGATGTTCCAGTTATTACTCATGTTAGATCTCTCGCTACTACTTCAACAGGGTAATTGTCCTCTCTCTTTCAGCTGCCTATCTCTATTCACAATAACATGACATTAAGAGCACTTGAATAATTAAATTCCTCTCTTATTTCAGGAAGAGATCTCTGGGGCCACTCCAAGAGAATGAAGAGATAAAACGAGCCAGAACAAGAGACATATTTGAGAGCAACACACAAAGCAGACCATCAACATCCACAGACTCACCTGAGGTCTGTTCCTCACCAGTCATATTCAGGCCTAAGGGTGGTGGTGATCCAGCACCAATTGAGGATGATGACACTATGTTCATTAAGGTCCTCAACGCACCTAAGTCAGCAACAGAAATACTTGACATTACTAAGGTAAAGTCAGAGTGTGTGGAGAGTAAGGAGGAGTTGGGAAAACAAATGGAGCGTGCTGAAAGTGATAGTGCTGTTTCCATGGAGACAACAGCAGCAGCTTTGCCCTCCAACAGCAGCATCGGAACCCAGACCCATCATAACACAATCGTGAAACAGGAAGAGGAGTATTCAACAGGCCAAGATGGAGAAAGCAATATAATTCACTTTGAGCCCCCTACAGTAGAGAGTGGTACAAGTAAAGAAGTGAATTCTATCAATGCAGAAACAAGACTCCATCAAAAGAATGTACCAAGTCTAGAGAAAGAAAATCAAGAAAAAAGCAAGACTACAAGTACACCAAAATCAGAAGAAGAGCTAAGCCATGGGGACATCTCAGATGAAATTAGCCCAGGTTATCAGTCTTCAGCAAAACTGGTAGACTCTGTTCTTGATGTATTAGAAGCCCAGCAGCAACAGGATAGGCTGCTGGAACTCCTGGAGGTGGCAGCAAAGGAGCGAGATGAGAGCCGCTCTCAGCAGCTTCTCCTCAGCTCACAAGTGAAGGAGCTGAAGAGCCAATTGCAGGAGCTTACACAAAGCAGACAAAAGAAGAAGCACGGCCACCACAGCACACAGACCAACCCAGAGGAGGTAGAAGACTACAAAGTGCTATACTTGCAGGCGAAAGAGGAGATAAAGCAGCTCCAAGATCAGCTCAGTGAGCTGAAGGTAGAGAAAGCAGTGTGGGAGAGAAAAGGCCAGGAAGCTTCATTAGAGTGTAATGAGTTAGCTTGTCATATAGACAGTCTGTTAAGGGAACTGGACCAGAGAAACAAAGATCAAGAAGAGCTAAAGGAAAAGGTGGGTGGATGAAAAAAAAGTATAGAAAATTGTTTCTTCATACATTTCTTACAAAATTTATTTCTGTCGATTACATAAAAAAAGTTTAATTTTATACAAAAATCTGTGTCCATCAGCCCCAACAAAGTCAAATTTCATTGACCTTGTGTCAGGGAAAACCCTGGAGGGTGCTTTTTGCTAATGGACTCAGTTTTTGTATGTGGACTTCATTTCCTCTGTCACATGGTCCATTTGTCATCACCTGTAGCCTGTTGATGGTAAGGTATAAGGAATTATAGGCTTGACATATTTGCAGATGTAAAGATTTTAAAACAAAAACTAGAACATTATGAAAATAACCAATAGTTTATCTACTAAAGACTTGAGTAACAAACCAGCACCATAATATTGGTAACGAAAACAGATGCAAGACAACTCAAACACTAATCCAAGGACTAGTTACAGTATACACCCATGGCTAAAGATGGTGACAATCAGGCCACATGATAGAGGTGCACTCTGGGAAATGAAGTCCCTGACAAAGTTCACAAAAACCAGCTGACACATTGACAATGACGTTGACCCAATATGTTGCCTCCTTTCATGTCCTGCAAGTCCAACTGCAGCCAAATGTTGTTAAATAGTCCATCAACTTATAGTGTGCAAGCCTGGAACCCCATCACCAGTAGTAGCAGATTCTCTGTATGATTTCTGTGACACCATCGAAGTAGTCTGTCTTGTCTTGGAATTGTCACTCTTGGCTTTTTAGAATTAGGCCGATCAGCAATAGAATCAGTGCTGCGGAATCTGTTCCATAACCTGGAAATTATATTCCTGGAAACTCCAAACCGTCTGGCGACCGCTGCTTGTGTTGCACCAAATTGCAGCATTCTTTCTGCTGGCATTGTGTAAATGGGAATGGTTTTGTGAAGACAAAATGCGCAATCAGAATGTTTTCATTATTTTGATACCAGTAATTTCATTACTTTTGATGTCAGCTAGACATCATCATATGAAACATTTTGTGCATGGGCATGTTTAGAAAATTGTGAATTAGATTTTGGGTTTTTGTGCAAATTTTTGTGAATTTTTATAGTTTATAGAATTTTTATAACATTTTTTGTCCATGAGTGTACTGTATATCAAAATAAACTAGTAAATTGAAATTTAAAATATTCTGTCCCTTGCTTGCACACACAGGTGGTCAGTCTAGAAAATGAGAAGTGCACTTTGTTGACATGCTGTGAGAGGCTACAGAAAGAGTTAGACAAGATAAAGAATGAAATTGAAAAGGTGAAGGTAAGTGTAGAAGATCGAGAGGTCCAGACAGATTTTCCCCTCTCCCATGATGAAAGTACGGCAACTTCAGAAGAAGCCTTGAATTCAGGAAGAGGAAGAGAGTCTCAATTGCAGCAACATGAGACACAGGGCAGATCAGAGAATGGACGAGACAACAACAACCCGCAGACAGACAGGTAAGATCTCTGTTGTAGAACAGGTTCAGTAACAATAAAGTCTGTATTTGTTGTCTGAATGATAAACATGTGTGTGGTTCTGAATGATCTAAAACTGTAGATATTTGCAGTTTGAGACAAAAGCCATACTGTAGCAGACATGTAATACATGTAAAAACTCAAATAAAGTTTTTCTTCTTTTTAGTTCTAGATTAAGAGACCTTAGGCAAAGAGTGGCACAACTCCTGCTTACCTTCATCCCTGCTCTGGACCTGCAGCAGGTGAATTACGATTGCGATGTCATTGATGAGATTCTCACTCATGTTATAAATGAGATCATTCACACCAGGGCAGCCTCAATGTAAAAGCAGTGTGACCAGAAGATTGCAATCTTTTACAGGACATGAATCATTTGAGTGATTAATGCATAAAGAATGACTAGCGCTGGCTTGTTTTAGTTTTTCATTTTACATTAAATCTCTTAAATTTTACTTGACTAGACATAAATGTTTTTATTGTTTGCATTCATTCTCTTTGTGTAAATGTATCGAAGAATATTGGAATCTTGCGACTAATGACTGAGGAATGTGAGTATATACTTTGTGTATATACTGTGTATAACTTTGTTAGCCCTCCATATGATATAATTAAGATATCAGTAATTAGTATCAGGACTTTTTAAAAGTTAGTGGGATTTCGTGTCTCCATTTGCCGGAATGCTTATATCGATTTCTTGATATCACAATTGAAAAATCTAATTCAGTTTGAACATACTTTAAGAAGAGTCCTGACATATAATGACATATCTGATCCTAAAAGTACTAAAATTAGGATATTTCTTTTAAATTTATGTATTGCATATAACACATAAGAGTTTCAACACTCATTTACTTCAACATACCCAAGTTATGATATGGGAGATTTTTATCTTCCACTTGTTAATGTTACTTTAATTAAAAATATTAAACAAATGCCAAAGAACGACTCAGGACTCTGCACAGATCTGGATGAAGTAAGCAGGATTTATTGCAGCAATAAATCCCAGGTGAGCTGCACTTGCAATGCTTAGGTCGTAAAGCATTATCAAGAGCAGACTGTCTAACAGTTTCATGCAGGCTCATTATATACAGTTTTCAAGGGGAGGGATGCACACCTTGTCCCCTACTCTACTTATTTTACCACTCCTTGCTAAAGTTTTAACCCACTATAATCTAACTTTTTCCAATAAATTCACCCAGAACGATTTTAAAGTGTCCGTTAGAACACAAACTAACGAGAGTGCAACTGTTGGTACTCTAACGGATTTTCCTCCAGCACCTGCACTAATTCTGAACCGCGGCATTTCTGCTTTTGTCCCCCTTACTGATCTTCCTGTGGGTGTTCTGGCTCAGAGAAGGTTGATGTTTGATATGTGATTTCTTATGCATTTTCTCAATTTTCTTTCAAAGAAAATATGTTTTTTTTGTACTTTTATGTTGGGCCGTATACTTTGTATTTTTATATTGAATTTTTCATGTATCTCCTAGTTTGTCATTATGTAGATGCACATGCTATTTTGTGTTGTCTCTACTTCTTATTAAACTCAATATTAAAGTATTCTTAAAAGTGATGGTGTGTCATTTGTTTATTTGTCTATATTCTTACTTAGACATGTGTGCGCGACTGTGTGCTCGTGTCTCTGCCAAGTCTGGCACCTGGTGCCTTAACTTATGCTTGTGTCTCTGTCGGGTCCGGCACCTGGCGCCTTATCTTGTCTATTTATCATATACATGACAGCTAATTATAAAATAAGTCACTAGTAGGGTTTTTTCCCATGTACCTTGGGTACACACTGTACACTGAGTATCACTACCCATCCCCTTATTGTTTAAACAGGATGACCAACATGGGCCTGGTAAATGTTACTGTAGATCACTAACCAACAAAACTCCTTTAGAATAAAAGTTTATCAACTCATGTGGTTTGGACTTTCTGTCTATTATGGAGACATGGCTGAGTGTTGGTGAGTATAGTGCCTTATCTGAACTTCTCCCCTCATCTTATACTTATTTTAATTCCCCGAGGACATTGGGTCGAGGACGAGGAATGGCGGTGGTCTATAGGGATATTATATTATCTATTAAAAGCAGCTGTCGTTATTGTCTTTTTACTGAATAAGTTGAGCTAAACTTATTCGAGCTTGGTCGTTTTCACACATTGTTCTATGGAGTGCTTTACCATCCACTCACTTATCAGACTTTTTGGCTGAAATTATGCCTAAATATGATGGTGTCCTTATTGTGGGTGATTTTAACGTTCATGTTTGTTGCCCTGAAAATCTGCTGGCCAAAGACTTTTTAAGCTTAATCGATTCGTTTGATTTTGTGTAGTCAGTGTCTGGCACCACGCAGGAGCAGGGGCACACCCGTGATCTTGTTTTATCTCATGGATTATCTGTTTCTAATATTGAAGTCTGTGATGCAGTATTTTCTGATCATTTGCCTGTTTTGTTTGACTCTGTTCTACCGGATAATGTTGGTAAACCATCCACCGGAAGAAAAGAATCCATTGATGTGATACGCTGGTTGGTCATTCAGTACATTCAGATAGTCAGCTTACTTTATCACAAGCAGATCATCACACTGGCCAATAGTTTGACCTTTCTTAAATAGTGATTTATTAATTTTTTTTACCAGTCATTGTATTCTCTGTTATTATTCAAATATTAATAAAGCTCTAGCTTAGGATTTATGGCTAATTTACAAATATTGATAAATTTTTTTTTAACAAACTAATTTTGACCAAGAGAATATAATACCCAATATACATTTTTTGCAGGGCTTCCCTTTGTAACAGCCTCAACTGGCCATTATTGAAATATGGTCAGTAGAGCAAATTTGCTTAAGCCATAAGCCACCCATATTTGCTAAATAAAGTAATAATTAGTTGGGCTACTACACAACACTGTAAAAAATCCTAATTCTACAGAAAATAACTTTAAATTTTTATAGTAATTTAGCTTTTTTGGGGGGAGCTCTTAATGGGCATAAGGCGAGATGGCGTAACTGGGACACATGAAATGAGGGGTTGATCCGCCGCATTGTAGAGGGGAGCAAGGGTTAACAATCTTGGTGGCGATGAAGGGCCCAATTAATCGGGGATAGAGTTTACGAGAGACGATTTTCAGGGGAATATCTTGGGCGGAGAGCATGACTCTCTGCCCCACCCTGTGCTTAGGGGCCTGAGAGCGTCTGCCGTCTGCTTGTTCCTTGTACCTCTTGCCGACGTGCAATAGCGTTTTCCTTGCTTGTAGCAAGGTCTTTTTTCAGTGTCGGTTGACAGACGGGATGTTGAACTCCTCGTCCTGGGACGGGAAAAAGGGTGCCTGAAACCCTAAACAGTACTGGAAGGGTGACAGGCCGGTTGATGACGAGACCTGGGAGTTGACCATGATGCAGGTGTGACCATAGACGCGTAACCCTGTGACGAAGTCCAAAGCGATGTTGTACCATGGGCGGTGTGGAATAGGCAGGGGCCTAACTCGACATCACCACCAGTAGCGGATTTGGTGGCCCACAATCAAGGAGAACGTCTGGGTGATGTCGAGTTCTGCGGCAGCGAGCAAGGAGGGAGGAGGCAGAATTGTGTCATTGGCGTGGATGTTGTGAGTAGCCGTAAATTGTCTTAAGAGAGCATCTGGCTTGAAGTTTTTGGATCCTGGGCGATAGGAGACAGTGAAGTTAAATCTATTGAAGAACAGGGACCATCGAGTCTGGCGGGCATTGAGCCTCTTGGTGCGCCGTAGGTATTCGAGGTTCTTATGATCGCTCCAGACCAGGAAGGGAACCTCCGTCACCTCTATCCAGTGTCTCCATTTTTCCAGAGTCAACTTGATGGCCAGGAGCTCGCGATCACCGATCCATAGTTCTTTTCAGTAGGGGTTAGGCAGTGCGATAAGAAGTAACAGGAGTGCAGTTTGTTATTATGTGAGGCCCTATGGGACAGGACGCCCCCTACCCATATGCTGGAGGCATCAAACTCCACAACGATCTGGCAATGGTTAGGATGGGGGCGGATGTGAATCGTCTCTTAAATTCAATAAAAGCCCTCTCAGCCTCCAGATCCCAATGAAAGTGGTTCTTGGGAGAGATGCAAGTCGTTAAGGAGGCAGCTATAGAGCTGTAATCCCGGATGAAGTGGTGGTAAAAGTTGGCAAAGCTCAGCAATCTCTGGAGTTACTTCCGTGAGGTGGGAGTGGGCCAGTTTGCGAGAGCCCAAGGAGTGGTGTGGAACTCGCATTTCTCTGCTTTTATGAACAGATTGTTCTCCAGCAGTCTCTCCAGCACCTGCCGAACATGGCCTTGGTGTTCCTCTAGGTCCCGAGAGAAGATCAAAATGTCATCAAGGTAAACAAACACTGAGGAGTTGAGGAAGTCCCTGAGGACATTGTTAATAAAGGCCTGGAAGACATTAGTTGGGCATCAGTCAGGCCAAAGGGGGACCACCTGGTATTCATAATGTCCTGTTGGGGTGTTGAAGGCCGTCTTTCATTCATCTCCCTGCCGAATGTGGATGAGGTGATATGCATTGCGCAAATCCAGCTTAGTGAAAATCTTGGCAGTAGCTATTAATGGGAGAGGGTATCGGTTCTTAACTGTCATTCAGGTCCCTGTAATATATGCAAGGATGAAGGGAACCATTTTTTTTGCCCTCGAAGAAGAACCCGGCCCCCGCTGGGGAGGTGGAAGGGTGAAAGATCCCTGCCGCGAGAGATTTCATGATGTATTGGTTCATTGCCTCGCGTTTCTTGGGTGACAGAGAATCAATCAATCAATCAATCAATCAAACTTTATTTATAAAGCACTTTAAAAAACAACAAGGTCAGCCAAAGTGCTGTACACAGCCTAACAAGAATAGGTTACATCACAAATAAAAT
>JAQQZT010000036.1:9446862-9459803 GCA_030068275.1 Clarias platycephalus | reverse complement strand
GTTTTGTAAAATACGGTTTTATTCTGTAGCGTTTATACGGTATTTTACTGTTAGAATTACGAACATTTTTTACAGTGCAGGTTTGCCAGATCAAATTCACAAAATTCACCTAGTTAATAATGAAACCTGAACACTTTCTTAAAAAAAAAGAAAACTAACCAAATCTGGAAGAAAATAAACTTGTTGAAGCTATCTGAAAGGCCAATCTAGTGCAAGTTCTGGATCTACTTTAATGAAATAAATACATTCAGGCATAAAGCCAAAGGCTATAACAGACTTTAATTGGGCAGACCACTCAGGTATCTTAATGGCTGGCTACCCAGTTTTTATTATTACATGGTAAATATACAGGGGCGTTCCAGTCAAATTAGGTCTTTTGATGCACTAAGCAGAAGGTGGTCCATTGGTGTTTATTGGTAAATACTATATCAGGACACAGTTATAATAGTAATTCAGTTACTTGTCACTTGTAACTTAAAGCACAGGGGAATTTTTCCCCCCGCAATTCTCAGATACCACTACCCTGGAGTAAAACCTAACTCTATTTCTCCTTAAAATCACCTGCAATAACGCACATTTTCTGCAATTCTTCATCATGCAAGAGAATACATAATCCGATTCTGTACATGGGTAAGCTTATAAAGTAAACAATCCAAAAATGTGTTTTTATGCATAGTTTTTATAGTGTTTGTTCTCTTACTAGGGCAACAACAAGGGAGAAGGAATTATTGGGGTGATAGTGTGTAACCACTTCACACCAATTCACAACAAGCAGGATTTTGAGAAAAATGAAGAATACTGGTATGTTTGAGTAACATCTACTTTTAGTATTAAACAGTATTGTATACAATACAGTCTGCATTATTTAGATTCAGTCCAAACCCATTTTGTGTCTGTGCAGGAGAACCATGTCTAGTGTAGGGAAAAAGCTTGAGGAATATTGGAAGCATGTCCATTTTATACACGACACAAAATGCAATGGGCGTTTAGAGGATACTGTGTAAGTTTAAAAGTGCCCCCTTCATTTTCTCTCTCTCTCTCTCTCTCTCTCTCTCTCTCTCTCTGTTTCACACTCACACACACACACACACACACACACACACACACACACACACACACACACACACACACACACACAAATTAACATAGAAGTATATTTACTTAAACATTCATACATGATTTTGTGGATTTACAGGGAACAACCAGATCGACAGTGGGTTCAGTGTGATGCCTGTCTAAAGTGGCGAAAACTTCCAGATGGCATTGATCATAAAAAGCTTCCTAAAAGGTGGCTCTGCCTCATGAACCCTGACCCAAAATACAGGTGTGTTTGTTCCTCTTCCTGTTTGTGCGTGTGCGTGCCTGTGTGTTTATGTTTGTGTGTTTATATTTGTGTGTGTGTGTGTGTGTGTGTGTGTGTGTGGTGTGGTGTGTGTGTGTGTGTGTGTGCGCGCACTAATATGAGTGCTTGATTCTCTCAGGAGTTGTACAGATGAAGAAGAGCCTGATTCTAATGATGAACAACACAGATACCAGAAAACCTATAAACAGCAGTGAGGATTAACTCTTGTCATTTTCAATCAATATTTATTCTAATATAATTTTTTTTTGTGTTATCCAGCAAGGTCCAAACATTTTGCATACTGACAAAATTACTGTGATTATAGCTGAATATCACAATATGTTAGAGGTGGATTATGGTAATGAATATATGTGTTAAGTAAATGTTCACTGTCTCAGCCAGGTATATACTGTATACCAATACAATTTTTACAGTTGATTTAAAATGTGGCATTTGCCTTTTGAATCTGCTGCTTTTATATCTCACTATGAAATCCAAAGAGCTATGACAGCCATCAGATGCCATCAGATGTAAGCCATAATTAGGCCGAAACATGAAAACAAACCCATCAAAGCACATTTACAGAAATAAAAAGTTATGGATAAGAATTTGAAAAGTGCAAGGAAAAAATGTAAATAAGTATGAGTTTGTCCTTGATAAGCAAGCCAGGGATGACGTGGCAAGATGACTGGAAAAAACATATTAGGCACATACAAGACAAACAACAGCATATAACTGTTTTCTATAACTGTTTTTGCCATTGTTTATTTAACAGAAATGAAGACAAAAAGATAAAATATTGGCAATACTAAGTACCCCATGATTCAATAGGTTCCACATTTTTCAATTCAATTCAATTTTATTTATATAGCGCTTTTAACAATGGTCATTGTCTCAAAGCAGCTTCACAAAATGAACAAGATTTTGTTTAGAACAGAAAATTATTATTTGCCAATAATAACTTGAAGTAATTGTTTTCTGTATTCTTTCACATCATTACAGACTGTCACATCGCTTATTTAAAATTCTATATGCTGTGGTGGATTGCTAATACAGTAGTAATAATAATAATAATAATAACAATAATAATATTATTATTATTATTATTATTATAATAATCACGGTTCAAATATGTCTGAAAATTGGACATTTTGGACCTGACAGCATGTATAATCTCGTGTTTGGTCTTACAAACAGTGAGCAAGCCCAGAAGTTCCAGCAGAGAAAGCAGGAAAAGAGACAGCAGGTAAGGTGAATGCTTTCCAAGTCAGTTCCCATTGGTCAGTTGATTAATATTGTAATGAACGTAGTAATATTTTGCTGTGTTGCGGAAAGAATGGGACACACATACTGCACCCATAAACATTTTGAGCATTATCATCATTACCACTAGACTATGAAATCCTTAAATACAGTAAAATATACATGTGGAATGTGAGAGAAAGTGATGTTAGAAATATACTTTGCCACTTTTTATGCAGAAACATAACAGTGTTAAACATAACAGTGTTAAACATAGGCAGTGTTTAAGCGTTCCTTCATTTTTTTTCTCTCTCAGCAGAGCACACTTTCATCCATTCAAACTACATCCCACCATTCTAGTGATACCTCAGCAGACACTCTTCACTCCTCTGTCTTAACTGTTCCTAAAAGGTACTATCATCACTCATCATCACAATGGGATTGTGTTAAGAACACCTGAATGAGTTTATTTCACTTTTAATTTAGGAAGAAGAAAGCCTTGGACTTGGGTTATGAAAACCCAGAGAAGAAGAAAGCTAGAAGTGAAGGGTTTGATGACAGCATACCAGATTTATCAACTTGTTTACCTCTTATGTTCATCGATAATAGTGATGCTAGTCAGATGGAAAGTAAAGACATTGAAACAGCACTGACAGATGAGGGTGTTGAGGTGATTTACAAGAGCATGGAGAAGAAGGAGGAAAGCAATCAAATGCCTCAGACCAGCTCTGAGGACCAGCAAGACTACAAAATGCTGTACTTGCAGGTCATAGAGGCAATAAAGCATGATAAGCTTATAGAGCTCAAAAAAGCTTTAAACAAAGAGGTGAGTAAATTGTCTATTTTTGTGTTGGGCCAAGGTTAGGGTCATCATTTATGAATGCTAGAAATAAATAATTAAATAAATTGCATTTATAATTATGCAATAAGCATGTCATATTACTGTAATTCTTATATTATCTTTTACCTTATTCACAAAGGGAGTGGGCACAAATATGGACAGTCTAGACTATGAGAAGTGCATGTTGTCAACCTTCCATGAGAACCTGCAAAAAGATCTAGAAAAAATAAATACAAAAAGTAAAAACATGGAGCTCAGTGCAAAAGATTGTGCAGCACCTTCAACACAAGCCTCCAAACCAGGAGGTGAAAGATACTTTCAACTTCAAATATGGAAGGATGAGACACAGGACAAATCAGGGAGTGAGAAGGGACACACTGAGAAAAAAATGCCATCACAGTAAGAGCTCTGCTATTGAAATCTAGTTTGAGTCACAAAAATCAGACATGATCAGTTGAATATGTTATATGATATAGTTTGTACAGTTTATAAAATACTGTAAATAACATACTACACATTATAAAAGTCATAGTCATGACATGCTTTGCAACTTGATAACTCAAATGGAGCATCACATATGACTTAAAAAAAACAAAACATTTCAGCGGCAGATTAATAGATTTAAGGCAAAGAGTGGATCATCTCCTGGTCAACTTCATCCCAGCTGTGGACCGTAAGCAGGTCACTGATGACCTTCTCAACCAGTTTATAGATGTGATCTCCCCCGAAGTGGAAGTGATGTTGACAAAAGAAACAGATATCCAAGAGGCACATTTACCATCAGGTTGGTACATTGAATAACCTCTTAAGTAGCTGACATATTACTGTTTTAAACTTTGAATTTAAGACATGAAAATTCTGGTAGGTTCTACTGCATTTAAGTACAGAAACGTTCAAATGTACAGTTAAGGCAAAATTACGTTCCCCAATTATTCCCCATTTATTAGTTTTTGTGTGTTCATTTTGTTGACACCATCTTGTCTGACTTGTTGTTTGGGGTCCCATCAGGTCTCATTTCACAATTATTCTTTATTTTCCTGTGAATATATTTATTACATTTTCTACTGGATATTGAAACACTAAGCTTGCATATTTCAGAAATATTATATATTTATAGTCCGCGTAATTTTTTTTCTCACACTCCATTCAAGCACTTTTAGCTTTGATTACAGCACACAATATGGGATCTGGTGATATTTGTGAAAATGATTCCTCATGCTCCCAGAATCACTCTTAACATTGCCTCCGGAGGCTTGTAAATGGCATATACTGTATATGCGCGCTTGCAAATTGAAGTATTTTCCTGTTCAGCCTCACTAACAAGTCTCTTAAGACTACACAAATGTTTAGTCCCAATCCTGTGAGTTTAGTTCCAATCATTGTGTGCATAAGGAAATGCTCTTACTTTCACTATGAAACATACAGTATCTATGGGTTTTAATGTTGATTTTTAACCACGCAACTTCAAAAAGTGTTTATGTAATCTCCATTCATGATTCTTCTTGTTAATGATTCTGATGTTGATGGTTCAGCACTATCATTCCAGGTTTTCGATAATGTGTAAGGGTTCTTAACCCAGTTCCAATAATTTCAAATCCCTTTAGTTGAGTCTCGTGTAAATTCAATCATAGCATAGCAATGCATCTACTGATGTTTTTGAGAGACTGGCTCTAACCAAAAAACCCAGAGGAAACCCACATATACTGTGCACAGGATGAAGATGACAAAAACACATAGTGTAACCCAAGCTCATGATGAATTATGTTTCTGTGTTTTGTTTTTTTGGTATGTCGATTTTAATAGGAAGTAAAGAAGAAGACAAATGCTCAATATCTACTCAGCCCTCTCACACCAGACAAGTAAGAAATGTTCACAATGACAGTGAGGACACATAATATCCCATATTTAAAGTTAAGTTTTAAAATATTGCTACTTGTTATTTTGATTCATAACCTATATTTTCTGATATTTTATGTAAAGTTGAAGCCAAAACATTATGTATACAGAGGATAAAGATATTTAATCTCAATTTTCCATACAATACATATCACAATGGTTTGTATCTGTTTTTTTTTACTTCTAAGATCAAATTAATACAATTGATGGACACAGGTCAATTTTTATTTTTACAAAAAAAAATTTTTTTTAACGAAATTTACTAAATTTCAGAATTTAGTTTTTTTTTTAATTTTATGTTTATACACCCCAAGCTGTAAAAAATTAATTGGTAGCATCTGGGACTCTCAAAGGAACTTCCTTTAACATTTTCTCCTTGCAACCATGGAAAATCAAAGCAAAAAAAAAAAAAATCCAATTCCTCCTTAGTTGCAATTTTCAAACAAATGGGTCAAGGATTCTGTTATTGCCTTGGGTCTGTGGGAGTGGAGATTGCATGTTCTCCCTGTGCTTGACGGGTTTCCTCCAACAGTCCAAAGACATGCAGATTGGGCTAACTGACAAAATTCCACGTTTGTGTGTGTGATTGTGTGCCCTGCCATTGGTTGTCTTCCCATCCAGGGTGTAACCCACTTACTGCCCTAAGTTCCTGGGATAAGCTTCCCAAAACCCTGTACAGGATGAGCAATAGAGAACAAGTGAGAGGTTGAGTGAAAGTACCACAAAAATCAATACAAATAATAACACCACGTACCGTTAACAAATTAATAGCAATTATATTGTATACCAGTAAACTGGTGGTAGGATGACCAAAGGCTAGCCTATTCATTCTGATCCCACAGAAAGGTGTAAAATAGTCTTTGCTTACCATGAAAGAAAAAGCACCAGAACACTCACAACAAGCTGCCACGTAAAGGGCACAGCAGGCAAAGTGCCCAAGGCTGCCGACCCGGCGTCTTACTCTAAAGGTGGGTAGAGTAACCTGTTTCCTCAGGTTAGAAGTCGAGTTTTTACGTGCTGAAATGTCTGTCTGTTTTGGCAGTCACTGTATTTTGAAGCTGTTTTTTTGCACTGTGTATAAGCGAAACATGCTTTGTATACTTTGAGGCCAGTGGTGTTCATCCTCTTCTGTTGTAGCATTGGAAACATATCCCTCTGCCATTTTTATGCTTTCATTCGCAGTCTACCATGGCTGAAGATTTTTTTTTCCTGCTATGCATTTGTACAGTATGTGGTCATGTGATTACAGTACATGTGGTTATTGCGGGTCATTGGTGAAACACAGTCATTTGGTAGATCCACCGGCTGCATTTCTCTGGGAAAAATAAAGAATATCTAATGTGTAGAATAAATTGTTAGAAAAGTAATGAGTCGAGTGTAGCCAAATAGAGAGGAGTAAGAGTAGCGTTTCTTCTTTGCAAATCTACTCAAGAAAAAGTAAAAAGTATGGTGCTCAAGTAAAACTACTCATAGAAGTATTTCTTTTTCCAAAAAGTTACTTAAGTTAATGTAACAGAGTAAATGTAACTCGTTACTACCCACCTCTTGCCATGGGCCGCACTGGGCAAACAAGTCAGACCAATGGAGACACCACCTCACAACAGCACCCAAAGGATCCACTGGCAACTTCCAATGTTTTTAATGTCATGACCGATCAGTGTATATGCAAATATACAAATCATGGGTTGGAGTTTGACTGACACTTGTACTGTAGGTGATCACCAGAGTATTGAAGCATGTTCTGGTCCCCCCAAAAATTACTGTTTAGCAGTAAAAATAAACACTGTATATGAAATAATATGGGTAAGACTTTTAAAACAAATAGTACAATCATTTTTAAGAAACATGGAGTGGGTCATGTCATGTTGTGAGGTGTTTTCTGGAAATTATAGAGATACTATAATTGACTTTACATATGAAATGCTTAGTTTGAATGTATTTAGCCTTTATGGTAATAATGTACATTTGGTCTTTACTGTACTATAATTGAGTCCCCACGTATTTAGGCCCAGTGACCGCAACAAATAATTTTTTATTTGTGTTCTTTGACCTGCAATATTCTTGTAAATAGGTGCTGCAATGCAGATTTCTTGTATGTTTCTTCTATTTAATAGCACTCAGCAGATGTATTCATTACTGAACCGGTTAAACAGAGTGCTGACAGCGGTGCATATAGGTATCACATCTGCTTATTTTATTCTGTTCGTTACAAAAAAAAATCGAGCCATATTTTCATGTTGTCAATGTCCTTTATGTGTTTTCTGTAACAGGTTTCTGTGCTCACATGCTGGACAGTTTCACTGTAAACTAACCAACCTTATATTTGAGATGAAAGGGAGTGGGGAAGTGACCTATACAGTAGTGCCTTGGGATAACAGTCAGCTGCATGTCATGGGCCAGTTCCAGCCTGCAGGACCCCTCTACAACATCAAGTGCACTAAAGATTCGATTCTTTATCTGCACATCCCACACTGCGAGATAGCTACTGGTAAGGTCATTTAAGTTAATGTTTTATGATTATAATCAGCCTAAGGCATACACTTTACAAGACCTCTAAAAAAAGATCTGTGGCATTTGACATTAAAATGTCAGTAAGGGATACTTTAAATCTTGTCAGTATATCTAAGTACACTATACAGTATACCAAGTCAAACAAGGACAGTGAGAGTAAAAAATACTTTTTTTTCTCTATATAATCCCCTGCTACATTCATATACTTATCCCAGCATTTCACTAGTGCTTGGATACTATTATGGTAGAACGTTTTCTCATTACATTAGAACCATGATCAGATTGCCTGCTTTACATCTGAAATGTTGGCCTCCCAGGAACTCATGTAGTGGAAATGGGTTGGAGGGAGGTCAGGACTATAGGGGGGATGTGTATGATTATGTGTACAGTTCCTACAGACAGATATGTAAATTCCACAAGTTATCCATCACTTTTTAAGGATCAAACATTCTCCTCTCTAAATGTTCAGGTAATGACTACAGTAGGCTATGAGCCTTCCCGACCAGGATCATCATTCACGGGCATACTGTATGGGCTTTTTATAACATTTGCACTATTCAAATGTTTTTCTGTGGCCAACAGTCTAATCACCATACTGTGCTTGACATCTTCTGTAAATGCCAACTGGTTTTATGCCTTCATTCACAAGAAATTTCATCACATGTCCTGGTTTGACTTGAACGCCCCTCGTAATTGTGAAAATGACCACTACTAAGCACTACTGCATATATTCCAGATAACAACAAGATTGAACTGGCTGTGGCACATTTTGGTGAGGATAATGTGGAGATCCTTCAGCCACTGAAAATAAAAAGCACACATGTGATCTTAAAACTTCAAGGACTCTCCATATTTGGCTTGTTAAAAAAATGGATGTTTGTTGAAAAACCCATCAGTGCCCAAGTCCTTCTCTTCTACAAAGAAATAATTGAAAACCAACGAATGATATCGCTGCACATTCACTTGTTGCCAGGAAATGTGCCAGTTGAAGAGGTAATCTACTAATCTATATTAATCAGTTTATTTAAAATAGCATTTTAATGACTATCAATTATGGAATTTTTTATCTTATTATATTTTTTATAATATTCTTCACTTGACCATGAAGGTGCAGAAACAACATCAGGGAGGCACATATCTTCAGTGCAGCTCCATATGTCAACTGACCCCTGGTAAAAAATACAAACCACTCTGTGAGCCTCATGTATCCCAGCCAAAGGTAAACCATAGTTTCATGTGGAAAATAGATTTATGAACCAGTAAAATAGTGTATTTAATTATTGTTGTTTTTTTTTTAGGTTGAGGAATTTGGCTGTGACTTTGGCCCCTACTATTACTCCACATTTAAGGTGATCCTTAATACAGAGGTTGAAGACCTCACATTGGGTCTTTTGGATGAAACTGGCCAGGTGGTGTGGGAGCCTCGTCAGGTCTCTCTTATAGGTAGCCAAGTGTTCATTTTTGTATTCTAATTTTACAGAAATTATTGGTGTAACTTTAAGCCTTTCATAGCAAACCCAGATCTCCAAGCATTTAAAGTTCACACTCACATACACCACTGATTTAAAAGTCTTGAAATGCTCACGTACTGTACATACTTTTGGGGATAGTTCAGTATAATATTAGTTGGGGCCACATTATAGTGTCATAGCACTGAATCTTGGTTTCTGTCTTATTATCTCAGCTGATAAGGAAGCAATTCCATCTGAAACAGATTAAGGTAAGCCTTTCTAACTGGAATAAAATTTTAAATAATATTATTATTATTATTATTATTATTATTAAGGTCCCTGCAACCTTTTTTTTGTATTATATATATTTTTAAACCTTTATAAATATTATAACAAACTTTTCAAATATTGTGTAAAATATGGGTACAAATAAAGACCATTTCCAGTGCATGATACTGGCATTTATATAAAACATTTTGATTTTAAATTCTTTTGAGTCCAGCTGTGCACATTGTTATAATTTAAGGTTTATCTATATTTTAAGTCCTGGATTTGTGTGTAAACACAGAGACAAAATCCCACAGAGTGTTTCATCAGTAACAGAAAGAACAGACACTCAACTAAATTCAACTGGATACAAATTTCTCAACTCAGGAGTAAGAAAAGTGAAAACAGACTGATCTAAAGATGTTCTCATATGAGTGCAAAAAATGTCTGATTATGCCCTGGGTAGTGTCTTATCTACTGCTAACAGTTAGGTTACCACACTGTAATGGAGTATCTTAGTACACTTTCTGTGGGGCTGTAATATAAAAGCACAAGCAACTGCTTAGACAGGTTGGCATTTTTTAATTGTCCCTTTTTTTTTATGTAATCATGATAAAGAAGATAATGTGGAATTGTTCATTTTGATAACAAATGTGTAATTGTTGCTATAAAATTTTAAAGTTGAATAGGTAAATCACTCAGTCTGTCCTCTGCACCTCGATGAGCTTACCGGGAGCGTTAGTACCTTCACATTTAACCTGTGAACTTAATGAGAAAATTATTATTGGAAAAAGACAATTAATGTTTGCCTAACCTATTGTATGTAATGTATACTTGCTTGGAGAGGCACAAGCCTAAGCAAAGTATTGCATCTGAGTTTTCCTTCAGAGCTTCCTGTTTGTAACCGCTAGAGCTTACTGGTGGTTGCCCTGCCCATTTCCTGCACTCACGTGAGAAACATGATTTATAAAAATGCAGGTAGCATGCTATGCAGATAGCAGCCCCTTTTCTTTATCCTCTAAACTGTAAGTTTTCAATGAGGTACTTTTTTTTCACTAAAATGCTCTGTACTGATGAGTATGCAATGTAGATTGAGCATTATAATTTTGTAGGATGCGTGATTTATTATGACATTCACCAGGTACTAATAAAGTTATTTGAATGTGTAAATATTTTATTGTGTAACAGGCATTATATCCAAGTGAAACTTTGATGTACAAGTGGCTGTTTTGTCTATGATTTTTTATATTAGGTTTAAAATTTGTGTATGAATAAATGTTCTTAAAAATATGCTCTCATATGAGTGCAAGAAATGTCTGAACATGTCCTGGGTAGTGTCTTATCTACTGATAACAGTTAGGATACACTGTAATATACAGGCACAAGCAGCTGCTTAGACAGGTTGGCATTTCAAAGATATGTTTAGGGTTTCTGGCATGCCTTCTTCACTTATTCAGTTATTTTAGTTGTTCAATCCATGTGCAATCCCCATTATATATGTTCTCTGATGTTCAGAGAAGAGAGGTTCCCACGATATTTCTTGAAATAAATTATATTGAATATTTTAATATATTTCTTTATATATTTCATTCTGAAATATTTTTTAAAAGGTCCAAATTCATATTTGGCACATGTTTTTAATCCATATAATTCAGATATTTAAATGAAGGACATCAAAGTATCATGAAGTGTAAAGTGAGGGTCTGCCAATCTGTCTGGTGGCTAAGACTGGGACCGCAAACTATTCAGATTGTAGAAACGTGTAGCACTTGTGTAAAGCATACAGTGGAATCTAGAGAGTAAAATAATGTAAATATGTTCACTTGTTTAAATAAGGTGTTTATTTGTATAAACTGTTGATCTTTGAAACATATGTAGTATAGGCTATGTGCATATACCAATCAGCCATACCAATATCATGACATAATCAGTGTTAATGTATTAATGTTATTTTACAGTACATACCAGTAAACTGGTGAAAGAATCAAGGGCACCCAAAACTCACCCATGCCCACAGGAATCTGTTCTCAGAGTCAACACCACAAAAATGTAAAAAGTCAATGCTGGCAATGATAAAAAGAACCCAGAACACCTAGTGCACTAGATTGCACATGCTTCCCAGCAAGCAAAGAGCCCAAGGCTGTCAACCTGGCCTTAAAACTCCCCAGATCACAATTTGATTGAGCAACTATGGGAACACCACACAAACAAGTCCGATCCACCCTGCAACCCACAGCACCCAAAAGATCTGCTTCACTCTGGCTGACAGACACCACAGCACGCCACTGGGGCCACTACACTTTGTGCAAAATGTTATAAAAAAGGACAATTTTCCAACAACCCTATTAGTGTTTGATGTTTGTAGCAGTTTCCTATCTTTTTTCTTTTCAAATACATTTGTTTTTTCAATATGTTGTAGAGAATTTTACTATTAAAAAAACAGCAACACAACCATGTTTAATGAACGTAAATATTTTGCTGCATTTTACCTGGAGGTGTGTACACATGCAGTATTATCATTGGATCTTTTGTTTTTTGCACCATGTGTTGTTTTGTTTATTAGGATTTAAGGTGCCATTGGTAATAAGCACCTTTTTGTGTCAACCCACCAAAAAAGATGCCACTGCCACTTGTGTGTCAATTTATTTTGAAACAAATCTGTTTGTGTTTGTAAAATTTACAACTGTCAACAATTTAGAGAAGAATACTATGTTCTATATGTCTTTTGTAAATATTTTTTTTATGCACTAAAAAAAATTACCTTAAACTTACTGCTGCAGTCAAGGGGTTGCCACGGCAGACCATCCAATCCACACACAACTTGGTACAGGTTTTTACATCAGATGCCATTCTTGAAACAAACCTCAGAAAACAAAGATTTTTCTAAACAGCCTTGGGACTGGCACTGCATGCAGTGGCGGGGTAGTAAGGGTTGTGGCAACCCACTGACAGCAGGATCTGAGGTACCCAGATCCTCAGATGCCCAAATCCACAACCAGAGCCTTAGCCACCTGAGCCATTATTCCAGCTGCATCATTGTTACTACTCAGTATAATTAAATTAATTAATGAAAACTAAGTAAAATAAAATTGTTTGGATAATTCTATTTAATACCAACTGAAACAAATCTCTTGGATCACAGTATCTGAACTTTATTGGTTCATTTATTGGTTTTTTAGAAGAATAAGTTTTTGTTTTATTTCATCATGACCATATTAGGGCAGAATGATATCTATCTATCTGTCTGTCTGTCTGTCTGTCTGTCCATACATACATACATACAGTACATACACACAAATTTTTTGCAGATTTGTTAAAAAAGAAAAACTGAAATATCACATGGTCCTAAGTATTCAGACCCTTTGCTGTGACATTCATATATTTAACTCAG
>JAQQZT010000036.1:9242832-9255790 GCA_030068275.1 Clarias platycephalus | reverse complement strand
CACTGCCCTTCTCTCATTCAAAAATCTTTGGGATGTGTTTAAGATTTGACAGGAGAGTTGAAACACTCTGTATCATCTCAGGTGCAAACTTTTGGGTCCTTGTGCAAGGCCCTTAAGCCTCAACTGCTCAGATGTACAGAGGTACCTTGACATGCAAACGCCCCAGTTGCAAAACTTTGCCATAAGAACTAAAATTTTGCAAGAACTTTGACTTGGCATACAAACTTTTGGCATACAAGTTACTGAGCTGTTTGCGCATACTTCCGGTTGCATGACCTTCCAGTAGCCTTCTAGTTTGGCATTAATGCCACCTGCTGGACTAAATCAGCAACACAAAAAAAAATAATAATAATTCTGGCTTATTTTTTCCCTTCAATATTTTTTTCACTCAGCAATTTTAGCCATTTTTTTTCCCCTTGCATTTTTTTTTTCAAGGTGGAATTTCTTTTTTCCCTCCAAAGTTTATTTTTTGCACCCATGTCCATTTAGGGCTTAGTAGAAAGCCAAGTGAAGTGTGTTTACATATTTGTGTTTTGTTTAGTTTTTTTTAGTTTTTTTGCATTTTGTGCAAATTTTAGTAAAGACATAGCACCATGGGTCCCAAGAACTTTACCAAGCATTTACAAAGAAGCCGTTGTCAATAGGAATCATAAATTAAGGTTAAGTGAGGTTTAATGTCCATTAATTTTATATTTTGCTTAGATTATTGTTTTTATATTCTGAATTCTGATTCATACACATTCACATTCCATACAAACTTAAATAATTATTTTGATTGTGTAAAGCTGCTTTGAGGTGACAATTTTCAAAAGCGCTATACAAATAACATTGAATTGAATATTCTACAATATAATTATGGTGATGGGAATTGGTATTCTTGGGTGGCTGGAACGGATTATCTGCACTTACTGTACATTATTTCTTATGGGAAAATGAGTTTTCCAATACTAAATGGATTAAATTTGAATGCTGAGTTACCACTGTATAATGAGATACAAAGTAAGTCACTCAGGATAGGGGTGTTGGCCAAATACCAGAAATGTAACATCATACACAAGCAGTCCTTGTTGACTTTACTGTGTTGTAGGAATCCTTAGTGTTGTAGAAATTAATCTTGTTTTCTCTTCTATTACATTATTTTAGCTGATAGAAGAGAAGCATTTTCAAATAAAATCCATAATCACAAATCTTTCTGCCTGACTGAAAACTGCTAAATATATTATTTAACTTATACTCTTCCAGAACATGAAATTGTTTATTGCAGCATTAGTTTCAGCTTGACTGACGAATAAACACATTTGATGTTTATTTCCATTTTAATGAGATGATGGTGGTGAATTTGTATGCTCATACATAAAGTGTCATCAGTAAGGGAAATAGCAGACCCTCTACTAATCAATAAAATCATCACAGATGAAATGTACAGTAATATCCATCAGGAACATCAGCAAAACAGCAACAAATTAGGAAAAGTTCTCAACTCAGGAGGAAGAAATGTGAAAGCAGAATTAAAGACCATAAGAAGCTGCATTGTTAATGGATGAGTCTAGTACACTTTTACTGAAAAGTAAATTACAGTGAAATGTT
This sequence comes from Clarias platycephalus, assembly GCA_030068275.1. NCBI lineage: Eukaryota > Metazoa > Chordata > Actinopteri > Siluriformes > Clariidae > Clarias > Clarias platycephalus. Next base: position 9,254,203 of record JAQQZT010000036.1, on the reverse strand, counting down.
TTTGTTGAATTTAGCAAAAATATTTCACAGTTTATTATATATATATTATTTAAAGAAATTTAAATATATTTTAATATTTAAAGAAAACTATTCAATCATGTTAATTAAACCCTTAACTTGGTGATCTGTAGTTTGTGTACTCATGAACTCCGAGCTGATAACTATTAAATACACATTTAAAACTCAATTTTTAAACTTAATGAGTAATTTTAAATACCTTAATTTAAATAATATTTGCTTATAGCAGCCCTCAGTCTCTCCTGTGTGGTGTACAGTAGCAGCGTAAACTAGACAGCTAATCCTCAGAAGCCACACCATTACTGAGAGAAGGTCCATAATTGTACACAATCAAGTACATTATAAAATTATAACTTATTTAAAGTCAGCACTGATAAATCACATTGTTTTCTGTTAATTCAGCTATTAAAGTTTGAGTTGGTCCACAGGCTGGGTGCACAGAAGGCTGTGATATTTCTTTCCTCTTTTGAGAGGGGTCATCTGCTCCAGGCTGGATCGCTCCTTGGCCTTGAGTCAGGTGGTAGGGATAAGTTGCAGAAGGTCCAAATAAGTATTAAACTGTGTGCTTTTTATTTGGCTGAACAATGTATAATCATATGTGTTACATTATGGTTGTACTGTATATGAACACTCACTCCTCACTCACTCCAGGGAGCACCACCTCTGCACCATCTAAGAGCACCCCCAGTCGGAAACCAGAGGGCGACAGCAGCATCCACATGACAGTGGGAACTGTACTTGCCACCACTGCCGCCAAGGAACAGCTACGACGCCCAAGATTCCGACCCACATATGCACAACCTCACTCTTTTCCTCCCTCTCCGCGTTTTCTCCCTCCTAAATTCCCCCTTTTGTCCTATTTTCTTAATAAAAAAGCCCTTTTTTCTATAATATTTCACCTCATCTGTCTGTGTGTCTGTGGTGCTCCGAAAGTCAAGCTCTTACAAGGACAGTGTTTCCAGAAATGAAATATATACAGTAGTCATTGAAAGCTGCCAGAAACCGACACAAACTGACACCAACTGTGCACATTAAAACACAAACACACAAACACACAAATGAATATAAAAACTCACTGAATATAAAAGATTAGTATCCCCCCTCCATGGTGATTCGAAAGGGGTGGAGTTTCTCCAAAGTCTGTATAAAAGTCAGTGCCTTCTTCCTGTATTTCAAACCAGCAGAAAACAGTTTTATTCAAGAATCTCACATTGGAACTTACTGTACTTTGAAGTTTTACAGTAAATTGTGATGGCATCTCTAACAAATAGAAGAATACCTTTAAGCTTAGTAAGTACTCACGGGCTCTACCAAAGCTATGATCAGCTATCGTGTTTGTTTACTGTAGCAATAAATATTGACAATTCTTCTTTAAAAAATCATGAAAATATTTCAAATGTGTATGTTAAATTTGACATTTGGGCACTTCAACACTATGGAAAATAAATGCATGCTATGTAGAAAAAAAGGTTTCATTTCTCCTAAAAGTCTTACCTTGCTGTTGGTAGAATAACTTTCACTTTCATTTTATCAGAAAGTGTGATTGTTGTTCAGTCAAGCACCAGCAGTTGCTGTGTAGTAGGCTTTAAACATCCAGAAGCAGTATGTATACAAAGCATATCTGCAGTCTAGTCCATTTAGGCATTAAAAGTTAACAAATTAAACTGTCGACTCAGTTCTAAAATTAACTGGAGCTAATGAACGAAAGCTAAAACCGGTTTAATATCGTTTTGCTTCTTTGTACCTACATGCATATAAGTTAGAACATTTTCTATTTTCATCATCAGAACTATTTGCTATTATGCAACTGATGACAGACAGCTCACAGCATATTTTTCTAGGTATATATTTTTGGGTAATGTGAGGAAATAAATGTTTTAATATTGTTAATTCGAGTTATAATTGCCTTTATCAACTGAAGTGATTTATTTTTCAAATCTTTGCTCTTGCTTAAAAAATTTCCTTAAGACTGACACCCAAGTGGCTCAACAGAAAAGTGTTTGTCCTGTCAGATGAAATGATCTGTAGCTAGAAGTCTCTCCCTGTCAGGCACAATGTTTTGCAGTAGGATCTGCAGCTTAAAGAGAGTCTCAGATGTGACATGGTCTTTGAAGAAATGCAGTTGCCTGTGTGTAGCAGGTTTGACGCACGGGCGGCACCACAAAAACGGACACGAGGCGAGGTCTTAGGAAAAAAGGGACATTTTATTTAGAATAAAAAGGGAGTAGGGAGAGAAGTGAGGGTTGCACGTGTGGGTCCAGACAGTGCCTAGCTGGCAGAGGGACTGTGTCAATGTGATACATGGTAGTGTATCATAGCTTTTCATATTATCATTTTGCATATTTGTTTATATTTTTATAGAAATATGAATTATTTTATTTTAATAACTTCCAGGTCATGTGACCTATTGCTTCAAAGTCTATCCTAAAATGTGTGGCCACCTGCCCTGCAGAGAGCATAACCTTTCTTATTTGATATTATCACTTTGCATGTTTATTGATGATTTTAATTAAAATATTAATGATTTTATTTTAACGGCGGCACAGTGGTGCAGTGGTTAGCACTGTCGCCTTGTACCTCCAGTGTCTGGGTTCGATTCCTGTCTCTGTGTGCATGTTCTCCACGTGCTTGGTTTCCTTCCACAGGCTAAAGACCTGCAGGTAATTGGCATTCCCAAATGTGTTTGAATGAGTGTGTGTGACCTGCGATGGGTTGGCACCCTGTCCAGGGTCTAGGCAGGGGAAACCCTGGACAGGGTGCCAATCCATCGCAGGGCACACACTTATTCAGACACCATGGGCAATTTGGAAACACCAATTAGCCTAATCTGCATGTCTGCCTCTGTAGGGAGCCTCCTGAGTGAGTGAGCAGCAGAAAAAGTTTGGGCACATGTCTGTGACTAGTTCACTACGGGACAAAATTTTTTTAACTGAGTACAACAACCTTAATAGTGATGCATTGTCCCAGTCATGCACTAAGTATGATCTACGTTGTCAAAAGTAACACCATCATGGCACAAGTAACAAAGTACAAAATGATTTTAAATTTTCATTATTAAAGTTGAGAAATCACAGACATCTAAAATTTTTAATGAAAAAAAAATTTGAGATGGGTTGGTACCCAGCACTCAGGAATACAGGTTATGATTTTTTAAAAGGCATTAGACCACTGCATGTTTAAAGTAGGGTGATTTGCCAGTGATCAAGCTTGCATTAAAGATTGTCAAAACATTATTTGAACCACCAGTATGGGCCATCACGAAGAGGAGAAGTAGTGTACTTCATATGAGAGACAATACTGTACAGTGGCAAGAAAAAGTATTTGAACTTTTAGAATTTCACGGCTTTCCTCATTAATTTCATAAAATGTGTTCTGATCCACAACTAAGTCAAGGGTATTGACAGAAATAGTCTATAATAATAAAACAAAATAAATCTGATCTTTCATGTCTTTATTGAATATACTTATTCAACGTTCAACTGGAAAAATGTTTTGTGTCAATGATCGCAATAACTTCAACCAGGTGCTTCCTGTAGCTATACCTGCACATCGTTCAAGAGGAATTTTAACCCATTCTTCCTGGCAGAACTGCTTAAGCTCTTTCATATTCTTTGGACGTCTCATGTGTATGACTCTCTTCAAATCCTTCCATAATATTTCTATTGGGTTAAAGATCTGGGCTCTGACTTAGCCACTCCAAAAGGCGGATTGTTCTGTTGCACCACCCAACTTCTAGAGTTTCAGCTGACATACAGACATTCTCACATTACCCTGAAGAACGTTTTGGTACGCCTGGGAATTCATCTTCCCCTCTATGACTGTAAACTGGTCAGGCCCTGATGCAGCAGAGCAGGTCCAAATCATGATGTTTCCTCCAGCATACTTTACAGGTGGGACAATGTTTTCATGAATATATGCAGTGTCCTTTTTACGTCAGATGTAGTGTTCTTTCCAAATAGTTCAATCCTAGTTTCATCAGTGCACAAAAGTTTTCCAGTACCGCTGTAGAGTGTCAATGTGCTCTTTTGCAAACTTCAGGGATGCAACAAAGTTCTTTTTAGTAAGCAGCGGGTTCCTTTGTGGTGCTACAGTATGCCATGGACAGACTGCTTATTCAATGTTTTATGCACTGTAGACTCATTACACAGATGTTAGCCAGTACCAATGGTGCCTTTAAATCTTTGGCTGTCACTCCTGGGTGTTACTTACCTCACTGATAAATCTTCATTGTGCTCTTTGGGTCATTTTGACTGGTTCAAACTTCTTGGTAGAGTAGCCACAGACCCCAAGTGTCTCCATTTGCCTAACTATAGACTGGTGAATTTCTAAAGTCTTTCATTTATAGCTTTATTTAAATCAAAATTCTTGATCATAGAACCTCTAAAAGCTCTGTTTGGTGAGCACTATCTGCTGTGTAACAGGTATTCGAGCCTGTGTTTTCGTCTTTAAGCCTGTGTTTCGCCATAGGGCTTATCTTCTGTGTAACCGGTATTCGAGCCTGTGTGTCATCATTAAGCTTAATTGTGTTTCGCCATCGAGCTAATGTCCTATGTGTCTCGCCATAGTGCCTTGGTGATATCATAACCGGCATTAGACGAGTGTTCGTTTTGTTTCATTGTCACATGTTTTGTTATCTTATTAATAGTCTTTTTGTTAAAAAACCCCTCTGCGCCTATGCCTGCCTTTTATGTCCACGGCAACACCATCAGCCATTACCACCCAGTCATGACACTTCACAATAAATTCACATGAATATTTCTGCAAGGTACTGCATAGGGATGATTTGTAGTATAATTAATGAAAGCGGTATCATAAAAAAATATATAATATATGTGTTCAACAAATTAGTATTCTCCCTCTTCATTTATTTTAATCTAAATATTAAAAATTTTGGTACTGATTTATACAAGTTTGTATATACATCGTATAAGGAAAACATACATGTAAGGGATTTTTAAAAAATATATATACTGTTAAAGAAGTTAATTCTAGTATTTTACTCTCTTCCTCATGGATCTAATGTGTTAAATCCTCCTTGCTACTACCTTCCTGTTATTCCTAAGGTGATAATCTCTCTTTCTCCCTCTCCCCCTCCCTTGAGCTAACACATTCTGGAAGAACATCTGTCCATCTTCCACTCTTTTTGTTGTCTCTTTTGACATTTTGCACTGGTTTGTTTATTGTAGTAACTGATATACTGTAGATGGCACAGGTGTTTGGTCAAACAAATAAAAACTCAATCTTTTCCTGTTAATAAACCGAGACCTTTCTGACAGACAACATGTTTGCATAGTTGACTGTGACTCTCCTGGTGCCAGCAAGCTTATCAAAGCACAGCGGACAAAACTTAGTAGCAGGTTATGAGTAAGACTTTGTCAAAATTCAATTAAACTGGGTACAGCTATGAAACAATTACCACATTGCAACACAATATTCTGCACTTTAAAATTAGACTTAAGGCTTACCCATACTTGTTGAGCCAATCTTTTTATAAATTGAAATCATAATCAGTTTCAAGATCTATAAGATGACAGAAGATTCAGTACACTCTTGAGAGGGTGGGTGTATAATTAGCACAGTGCCCAATCTGGAAACGCCTCCATGAACTTTAAAAGTGTTAAATTAACATTGGAGATTTTACTGTGCAGTGTTATGGCATAGGTATGTCTGTCAGTCATATTCAGACAAATGCTCCAATTCGTTGGAAGCATTTGCATCCAAGTATTGGATACAATTTTCTATCAATTTTTACCCTGTGAAATTTGAGGGGCTATGTAAAAAAGGAAACTGTTTTTTCTAAATAGTTAATGCAATAATTTTTTAAGCATCTAAATGAATGTTGAAAGTCTACACTTTAGTCACATATTTTAGCTTCATTTCAAAGCCATTGTATGAAACCAAAAATACAAACATTGTGTCATAGGGCAAATACTTATGAAATTAACTGTATATATTTATGCCTTATGTGTTGATCTTTTTTTTTTTTTGCTTTAAGATTCATCCGCATTATCTGCACACAAACTCCACTAGCCACATTTGGCCTTTCAGTGCTGTAGCAGAACTGATCGGTAAGTTAAAACTGTCACTTGTTCTTTTTTTAGAAACAGTTTGTACAAACAGTTAAAATCTTCTACATTCTGAGCTTCTATTTTCTTCAATTGATAGACAATGCTTATGACCCAGATGTCAGTGCAAAACAATTTTGGATTAATAAAACCATGATTCAAGACCGGGCCTGCCTCCTCTTCATGGACAATGGAAAAGGCATGGATTATGACAAGATGCACAAAATGCTCAGGTAGGACTGTGATTATTCTAGCCATATAATTCAGATGGCAATTTGATGATCCAGTAATTTACCTAAACTAAAGATTTGCACAGCTGTAAACAATATACAATCTCTCTCTCTCTCTCTCTCTCTCTCTCTCTCTCTCTCTTTCAGTTTTGGCTTCAATGATAAGCAGACTGTAGGACGCCATATCCCAGTGGGCCAGTACGGTAATGGTTTTAAGTCAAGCTCCATGCATTTGGGGAAAGATGCCATTGTGTTCTCAAAGCAGGCCAACACCATGTGTGTGGGTCTCCTGTCACAGACGTACCTCAACGAGATAAAATCAGAGCATATTATAGTGCCTATTGTCAAGTTCACCAACACTGGAGAGACTGATGATATCCTTTATCTAGATACAGATGGTGAGATGGCTAGATTCAATAGGAATGGTGAACAGCAACATTTAACAGGCCCTTACTATTACAAGAAGTTTTATATTTGCAAGAGATACTGTAAGTACAGAAGATGAACTATGTGTAGCGAAATAGATGTTAAATAGACACCCCCCCCCAGCACACCCCCAAGGTCTTGTGGAGTCATGTCCCAAGGGGCTAGAGCTGCCCCGAGATACTGGGCATAATGTTTTGCAATGTAATTTTCTGATTGTTTGGTGTACATCTGTTCACTTAATCTTCTGTATTGCTCTGTATTGCTTATTCAGATTGAAAAAATTTTAGTTAAAGTGAAACTAAAAGATAAGACATTGTATGAAGTCATGAACCTGGGGCTGTTGGTGATTTAAAAAAAATCTTCCTGAGAGTTTAAAGAATCTTCTATGGAGTTTGGTCCTTAACTGAGTGTTGCACCAGAGTATGACGAGTGTCTTCAGGATATCCTAAAATATTCGCTGTTTAACACCAAGGAAGACCTGCTGTCCGAGTTCAGTGCCATAGATGGGTTAAGCAACAAATCAAAAAGTGGAACCCGCATCATTATCTGGAACTTACGCAGGTGACCACACACACAAATATGTGTACCAGTCAAATGTTTGGACACACCCCCTAATTCAGTGTTTTTGTTTTGTTTTGTGATTTAGTTTCCACATTTTAGAACAATACTGGAGATTTTCAAACTGTGAAATAACACACATGGAGTTAGGTAATTAAGTAACAACAACAACAGTCAGTTGTTATTTTAAGGCACGAAGGTCAGCTGTTCTGGAATAGTTCTTGCAAGAACATTACTACCAAATGCATTTTCAAACCCATACAGCACTATGATGAAACTGGCTCTCGTGAAGACCATCCCAGGAAAGCAAAACCAAAACCAGAAGCAGAAGTTCATTTAGAGTTACCAGTCTCAGAAATCACCAATTAACTGCACCTTAGATTAGAGCTATTATGGAGAGAGCATAAATAGCAGAAACGTCTCAAAATCAACTGTTTAAAGGAGGTTATTGCATATTTTGGAAACTTCCAGAATTGTTTTATAATGTAAAAAAAAAAAATACAGATCAGTTATAAAGTGTGTCCAAACTTTTGATTGGTACTCTGTGTATACTGATCAAGCATAACATTACAATGAAAGTGGTACACTACTGGAACTGTTACAAACATTCATATGCTGTCTCCACAGGTGACTTTACATGCTTTAGTTATAGTGAAGATGAAGCAATACAGTAATGATTTGGGTTTGTCAGAGCCGACATTGTCGGAAATAATAAATCAGACTTTGCTCTTACAACACCACAGATCATGTGCAGATTCATACATTTCCCCACCATGCAGTGTAAAATCAATGAAAAACAAGCATCCACACACGCACATTAAAATAATCGTGTAATTAAGTGTTTTTAAATCTCTGATATAAGCAGCACTTGATAACTTCCTTACATGGCGTACCCTCGTGTTTCACACAGTAAACTGACAGGTGGCACTGATGCTTTCACTCACTTTTTTTTTTTACCTTTAGAGGTAAGAGCATGGCAGAATTTTTCTTTCATTATTTCTTTACATTTTGCCACCTTTGCAAGCAAAATGCTCTCATCCTCCAGTTTTGTTTAATTTCAAAGTCATTTTGATCAGATTATTACAGTCCTACACAGCTCTATCAATGTGGATTGATTTCATTTGACTCTGATCAGGATTAGGAACATCGTGTGTGGAACATCGAGTCATGCATCTGTAAGTTTTGTCTGCGTGCATTAAGCTTTCGCAAAAAAAACTAGCACTGATTTCACCATTTTGATTTTACACCATTTAAAAATACAAAAAAACCTGTCAATACTACAACACCCACTACAGTACAAGGTGAAGCCTGCTTTGTGGCTCTCAGTGCCGTAAACAATGACATCACACTCTTTCCTTGGAGCAGTCCTACGCATTGCTGAAAGTAAGAGTAGGAAGCTTAATAAACAACTTTTATGTCTTACTTTATGCTAGGAATATTTGGATAACTTTGATTCCTTTGATTTTGAGGAGTGATTCTGAGACACACAAATTTTCATAGCATTTAAATGATATTTATCAATTTTCAGTAACTACATAATGGACAATTTGAACCTTAATGCCCTTGTATATCTCCGTGTATTTGAATGGAATAGAAAACAACAATCTTTAATAAATCTTTAGTGAATTTTCATTTGCTTGTTGCTGGGCTGTAAATGAATATGAAAGGACTCTGGTTGCTCTGTCATACTGTATCATGCTCTCTGTTCAGGTATTTTACATGCCCTTACCTCGGACTGTGGTGGATGTGTTTGCTTAAACAACCTGTGTTTTGTCTCATAGTGGCGCTTTCATTACTGCTTATTATTATCGCCAGGGTTTATTATTGCCACGCACAAACTGATTTTAAACTTTCCGCAGAAAGAATAAACATATATTGATCTGTCTATTAATTTTTGAAGGTTCAGTCTTCATAGTCTATTTCTTTTTTTTAGAGTTAGACATGCTGTGTCTTGCATTTGTTTCAGTTATCTTATCTGTAAAATACCTGGCTTATAAACCTACCTGTTTCCTTTTAAAAAATATTCTGTTGCAGAACATCTTTAAGCGAACTGGAATTTGACTTTGAAAAAGACCGTTATGACTTCCAGCTTCCTACTGATGTGTACGAAAACATCAAAGAAACAAATAAGCAGCAGGCAAAGACTGCCGTTCAAGTGCCTGAGATTGGATATTCATTGCGGGTGAGAATTTAATCTCTGAATGCGGAAATTACCTATTGTTATATGTCACAAGTTCAATCTGCTGACATACTGTAACATGGGTCTTTTAGAAAGGCTTTGAGAATTATCAAGAGCATGAATTTAAACCGTTAAGCAAAGCTGAGCTGTTTGCTTTGTTGCATAAAGAGTGTTATAAAGTTACCCAATAGCAATGTGAAAAACTGGTGGAGAGCATGCCAAAACTCATGAAAGCTGTAACTGCAAATCGGGGTTATTCCAACACCAAATACTTATTTCTCAATGTTATTTAGCCAAAGCATTAACACAATTTGTTTACTAATTATTTGCATTTTGTTTTATTTGAGTTATTAAAGCTCTGCAAATCCTGCATGATGTTGGGTTATTTTGATTTGTTGTGATATTTCCTTTAAATATACACTCTAAATAACAATAGTTATATTTTGAATTTAGGGGAAATATTGTCAGCAGATCACAAAAAAGAAACAAAATCTCACCAATACAGGTACATGTAAGAAAAAAAACATAAGAAACTGATTATTTTGTAGTGGTCTCTTTTTTTTTTTTTCTGTATTCATAAATGCCACATTTTTAAAGATCAACAGGAAGTTCACCATGAATGAGTTTTCATCTAATACCAATTAAATTGAATGTAGACAGGTATTAAATATATTTTAATTTATAACCTCTGGTAAACAAACAATCACGTTTCTGTTTTTTTTTTACTCTTGATTCAGGCATACTGTAGTATCCTGTATCTGAAGCCAAAAATGCAGATCATCATTCAAGGGCAGAAGGTGGAAACTCAGTATGTCACTAAAACTCTAGAACACGTCTGCAAGGACACATACAAGCCTGTGTGTAATCCTCCCCTTGTATCCTTGTGCCAAATATTAGAGCAACTGGACACGGCATTTATTATAGGCATTTATTATTTGAAAATATCATCCTTAAGTCTTTTTCTCAGAAAAAGCCAATAACAGTCACATTTGGCTACAGCACAAAGTCCAGAGAGCACTATGGCATCATGATGTACCACAAAAACCGTCTCATCAGAGCCTATGACCGTGTCGGCTGTCAGCGCAGGGTAAGAATCAAAAAAGTTTTATCTTTCTCTATAATTGTCTGAATATGCAGATGACCACAGACAATCCCCTTCATAAATATTGAGGACATTTTGTAAACAGTCAATCTAACTGAGCACACCTGGGCTCTTGGAACCATCTCCAATCTAATGCACATTCAGTGACTAGGTTCCAGGAAAGAAGAGACATGGTGTTATTTACAGCTAATATTATCCATATTACTCCATGGCACTTGGGGACATTCAGTGCTTAGTAACTGCCACTGGGGTTTATCTAGTGATACTAGAACCATAGTTACACCCATGACAAGCTGCAGTTTTATTCTTCGACACAGTGTGATTCTGAGCAAGGGTTTTCAACTTTTAAAGATAATACAATTTTACACACAGTTACAGATTACAGATAATTGTAAATGTGCTGTATCAGCACACACCGTGCCCCTTCACACACACACACCCCTCCTTTCGCCTTCACAAACACACACACACACACACACACACACACACACACACACACACACCCTCCTCCTCTCGCCTTCACAAACACACACTCTGCTCTACACATAAACACTGCTCTGTCGCGATTCTTTTCAAAGGTAAAGGTACAGTTTCATTTGTTTGTTTGTTTTTATTTTACAACAGTGAATCCGTTAGTATGTGCTCATGCGAGAGTTATTAGCGATGTTACAAGCAAATTTTACCAAAAAAGTCTTTCCGTTAATATGTGTGTGTCTGTGTGTTTCTGTGTGTGTGTGTGTGTGTGTGTGTGTGTGTGTGTGTGTGTGTGTGTGTGTGTGTGTGTGTGTGTGTG
>JAQQZT010000036.1:9214716-9231036 GCA_030068275.1 Clarias platycephalus | reverse complement strand
CGATTCCGATGCCAGCTTTTTTTGTGGTATCGGCAGCATTTCCGATACTGGTATCGGAATCGGAACAACCCTAATTGCATGCAAATACACAAGGTGGCTTAAAACTGTAAATAGATGAAATAGGGGTTTTCTTCAGCATCTCTCTTTTTTTTTCTTTTTTTTTTCCTTCTCTCTAATGCTGTAGATGTGGCGTGTAGACATGGGGCCCGATGGAAAAGCTGTAGTGGAGTTCCTGTCAAATTTAGCAAGACATACAAAAGCGGTGAATGTGGTTCGCTTTTGTCCAACCGCTGAGCTGCTCGCATCTGGAGGAGACGGTGAGTGTCACTCAGAAATGTTTTCTTCTTCCACCTAGCACCTTTCTATGTCAGTATATGAAAACGAATAATCCAGTCTCGCATCTGTGTTAACCCATGGGATGTTTATTAATTCTGCTATTTGAGCTGAACAAGCCAACAAAAAAAATGAACACACAAAAAGCAAATAAGATAGATACGCAGTATCGCCTGTACTGGAAAGTTCCCTTTTAGTTGATTTTGTTTTCCAAAACATAAATGTTTAGGCAAATACTTTTTAATAATCCATAATAAATTGGGCTTGGAGAATTTCACATCTTCAATACTGTCCAAAGACCAAATTGATGGATGAGAATAACTATTTAGATAATTAATAATTATTAGTAATGAATAGCACTGATGGCCAATTGTCCAGTATCAGCGTGTGGTGAGAGTACATCATCATAATTCTTTGAGAAATGGCGTTCATCCATTATAAAAATGGTCCTTTGTTGTAGTAATGTTGTTTTGTGTATACATATTTATATATTCAGATGCAGCCATTTTATTATGGAAGATTAACGATAATAAAGAGGTCGAACAAGCCCCAACTTTCCAGGAGGAGGAGGATGCTCTGCTGAACAAGGAAAGCTGGAATGTCGTCAAGACCCTCAGGTAATTTCGCTGTCTTTTAGGTTGCAGATTATTTTTTTGTATACTTTTTTATTTCTTTACATCTGATTATGTCTCTTATTTTTTATTTATTTATTTTTTTTGTTAAAGTAACCCTTACTGTTTGTGTGTTTCAGGGGGCACATTGAGGATGTATATGACTTGTCATGGACAAGCGATGGGAATTTCTTGGTTTCTGGCTCTGTGGACAACACTGCCATCATGTGGGATATACAGAAGGGTAATATGCACTTACATAAATACAGTCTTGTCTTCAGCTGGTCCTTATGTACACTTTAATTATGCAGTACTATTGTGCTTACTTGTGTAATGTTTGTTTTATGCAGGTCAGAAGATCAGCATCTTTAATGACCACAAGAGCTATGTGCAGGGTGTATCCTGGGATCCACTGGGTCAATATATTAGCACACTTAGCTGTGATAGGTAATGTTTGTCTGTGCATGGTTTAAAAGCATTAACACAGGTTTATCGCCTAATTATGGGTGTTTAAGTAGTTATTCTTGTTTTAGTTAATGATGATGATGATGATAATAATAATATTATTATGTTTAATGAAAGTGCATTTCTTGCAGAGTTATGCGTGTGTACAGCACGCACACAAAGAAGAAGGCCTACAGTGTGAGTAAAATGACATCAGGCTCTGCTGGAGAGGGAGAGGTGAGTCTGACTGGTTATGCTAAACATGTTCTATCCCTCATCTTTGCCTCTCTGAGCTTTTGTTAAGTAAGTGTAGAATTCGGTGAGTAACTGTACCCAGTGCTCACCTCCAGTGTAGGCCTGCTTCTTTTAAAAGTTTATAATTAAGGCATTTTGCCAGGTCTTTAAACTTCTGGTCTATACTACAAGCTTCTCCTGTTCGAGGCAGCTGAAAACACTGATCCAAAAACACTACAGATAAATTTGTTTTATTTCTGTCGGCAGTTTCTGCTTTTGCATGAGAGGCGCTTTTCTGAACTTTACCTAGTTTATATCAAATTTGCAAACTCTGTATAATTTCACCTTGCAACCATACTGTATGATGTTCAACCTTATTAAGAATTTTAAAAATGCAGTTGTATTAAATTGGTATGGAAGTACCAAACAGTTGTTTGCAAATATTTGTTTAATTATAATGAAAAAGTATTTAATATAAATTCATTTCTTACATTAGCTCATTATGAGAGTATGGACTTTAGTTGCAAGAACATAACTGACTGCAAGCTCATGCATTCCGCAGGTTAAGAACTTCAGGATGTTTCACGATGACAGTATGCGATCCTTCTTCAGACGCCTCACCTTTACACCCGACGGCTCCTTCCTCCTGGCGCCCGGTATGCGTGTTGTATTGTTTTACTGATGAACCTCTTTATATTATTTACAAAAGTGGGGTTGTGCTATGATGAAGTTGTGTGTGTTCTTAGCTGGTTGTGTGGAGACAGGAGAGAACGTCACAAACACCACTTATGTCTTCTCCAGAAAGAGCTTCAAAAGGTAGTGTAGTCATATCATTAATTGCTTTATTACTTTTATTGTACCATTTTATTATTCCATGTTAGTTGGTATATTGCAGACTGGTTTAATATTTAAGCTTTAGGTATTTAGCTTTTTTTAATAAATTTATTCTGTAGTAAACCCTCTACATTTTTAATATTCTGTACCAGACCAATAGCTCATCTTCCCTGTCCTGCTAAAGCAACTCTTGCTGTGCGGTGCTGCCCTGTGTTCTTTGAGCTCAGAACCAAGAAGCTTGAAGGTGAGTCCTTCTCCCCTACAACTACTAGACTGTATTGATTATTCCTGAGTTGTTAGCTTTATTTAATAATGTTTTGGTCTTCTGGCTTTCTGTCAGATGAATCAGTGCAGCCGCTGCCCAACGCGTTTCAGCTGCCGTATCGCTTGGTGTTTGCTGTGGCTTCTGAAGATTCCATCTTTTTTTACGACACTCAGCAGACCGTGCCATTTGGTTATGTGTCCAATATCCACTACCACACCCTTAGTGACCTCAGCTGGTAAGATCCAAGCACATTTGAATGCATCATTTTATCTGAAATAACAAGCAAGTAGGTTTCAGCAAAACATGTACATGTAATTATTTATGGCTGTCTGCAGCATGTTATGCTATGTCTGTTGCATTTCTTCCCAAATTTTATCACCAAAAAAAAAAAAGATTTGTAGCATACAGAGTTATGTACAGGATGTTTTAGTTATTTGTGCATCTTATTAGTGCATTTATTATTGCATAATGTAAAAAATATTGTTAGCTGGCATTAAATGTGATTTATCAGGTTTCTTGATTGTTGAAATGTTCATTTTGGTGTTTCATAATGCTGTTGGCTTTTAACATAATGAAATAAAATTAGCCGGATTTGTATACATGACTGGCTGGTGGGAATTAGCACTGACTTTAATTATAGCACTAGGGTGTCAGACGTAAAGCCAGATAAAGCTTCTCTCTTTCTCTCTCTCACACACATGCATAGCCCTGACAGCATTTCTACGCAAAGCTCTAATTAAATCAAATTAGCTAACAAACATGTTTCGACGTATGCGTTCAGAGATTTTTGTATATATCAGAAATCTGAAGTCATGTCTCACATGTCTGCGATTCAGTCACTGTGACATTTGATTAAAAGGTTTCATGTGCTATGACGCCAGGTCTCGTGACGGCTCATTCCTGGCTGTCTCGTCCACGGACGGATACTGCTCTTTTGTGTCCTTTGATGAGCTGGAGCTTGGGACGCCTCTAAAAGAGCGACCGCAGCTGGACATCATCACCCCGCTCACTGCCAGTGAGAAAAAGGGCAAAAGAACATCAGGTAGCGGACGGACAGCTTCACCCGTGCCCCGCACCAATCCTTCACCCGTCACACAGGAGAAAGAGACATCAGCTACCCCTGAAGAGAAACGAACACCGCAAGGCCTGAAGACCAAATCGCAGCCCAGGCGCATTACCCTCAACACACTGGAGGGATGGAGCAAGCCCAGTACCCCAAAATCTCCTGCCACACCCACTGCACCTCCCTCCAGCAGTCAGAGCACGCCCAAATCTGCCCCATCCACCCCTCTGGCCAGTCGGGGACCGCTTACTCCCAAAACTACCCAAAGTACCTCCAGCACCCCACTCGCTCCCATCAGTGCCAAAAACTCCACAACGCCTAAAGGACCCACCCCTAGGTAAGAGGTCTTAAGATGTCTCTTTTAAGTGTAGGTTTCTTCAAGTTAATTAAATAGTAATATTTAATAATTTATTTACAGTGCTTTTATTTATCCAAGTAGTAATACAATTACAGCCTTTTTTCCCCCTACATAATCCAGGAGCTGTGTGTGCGCGCAAGAGATTGGTTTCAGTTTTGTTTTCAATGTGCGTTCTGAATGGCTGTTACTTTTGGCACCCTGCAGATGTCCTGTAGTCTTTGCCGATACTGTGATCATTTTAGAATGGACAACAGACTTGTAAAGTTTACCTCTCCCCATTTGCACACTGTGGCCAAAACTAGGTGGACACCTGATACATATTACCCATTCCAAAATCATGAAAATTAATATGGAGTAGGTCGTCTTTTACTGTTGAACAGCTTTCACTTTTTTTTTTTTTTTCTTTTTCTTTTTTTTTTTAAGAGCATTAATGAAGCCAAGTCTGGTTGTTCCATTTCATGCCAAAGGTGTTTAAGGTCCAACTTTGGCAAACCATGTTTTTTTTGCCCACTCTAGTCATTTGTAATAATTGCAGATGTTGTCTGTGATCTTAATCCCTTGTGATTCGGCCATGTCTGTGATTTGTGAAGTAAAAACTCCTCTTTATATTGTACAGCTAGAACTATAATGACAAGACCCTTGACATCATATCCGGGAGACAAGTCAGTAAAATCGCAGGCTTTGCTTATACTGCAAGTATGCGCCACACGAAATTCAGATATGGGGGAGGGGGGATTTAGACTGTGGTAGTCAGGTGTCCACATAATGTATCTATTTCATTTAAGTTTGCTTCTTTAGGATTGTCTTTTGCTGAAATTCTAATGGGTTCATTTTCATGGCTAAATCATTATACATATGGCTCAGTCCAGATTGAGCTCTCACAAAAAAGTGACCACATTCATGTTCATAATGAGAGCATTTTTGAAGCTGCATTCACTGTACTGTAGGTCAAGTTCTTGTTTCTGCAGCAGCTGTGTGTATTAGAGGGTATGTTTAGAATTGATTTTATATTATGGTTTATTTCCAAATGGGTTTGTATAAGTTTATAATTTAAAGTACAGTGGTGTTAATTAAAAATGTAACTTGGTGGAAAATTTGGTTTAGACAAATTGGTGGCTATGAGCTAGCAATATGTTTGGTTTAAGCTGTCATTATTTTGTAGGTGACTGCTGATGTTCACTGGTGCATCTAGGGACTGGTATCGTACAAGGATTTTCAATATCCGTACAATAATTTCAATACTAGTTTAATCTTTTTTTTTTTTTTTCCTAGACCAATTTTGTGAGAACCATTAGCAAAAAAAAAAATGACATTAAATATTACAGTAAATTAATTTAGTTTTCTTTTTTCAGCTCCTTGGTATGTTTACAAAGCAAGTCCTATCATAACATAACCAAACTTGTAGAAAATCAGTAGGATTTTTTTTTTTCCAGTAAAACAGCCTTCTACCTATCCATCACCACCACCAGAAAAAAACTTTACAGTGTATCATGCACCACTGTGTTTTACATCACTGCAGAATTCTGATCCTTGTGTAATCCACGCCCTCACAGACTCATTTGACTAAGGAGAAACAGAGGGAGAGGTGACTTCTTTCTTTAGTTAACTGAATATTACAAGTAGTAACATTTTAGAAATCTAATGAGCAAAGCCTTTGTCCTGCACGGTTCCTGCCCTACATGTAAATGAGGTTTACATCCACTTTCTGCTCTTAAATCTGTTCCACACACGTTCAAGCTTCATTTAGGTTGTTGTCTTCTCTGTCTGCTGTCTTTGTATACATTGCACCGTGCATAGATAAAATTAGCAAGGATGATATTGAGTCACACCTTTGATCCACCTGGACATTTTAACACCTGACGTGTGACACAGCCTGTAGTCAAGCCTCCCAAAATGCCATCTCTGAAGAAGTGTGCTGCATGCTTACTGGCTCATAGATACTGATCAGATTTACTCCATTGGCATCACAATTCTGTACTGAATTCAAGAAGCATAGTTTGATACCAGATCGTTTTGAAGCAAGTCCATCTATGCCATCAAAGTTTGTTACCCATCGCTAGCCACATCATGACTGGAGAATAATTTAGGCATCGGGTATTACAATAGTGATGGTCTGTAATTAAAACCGCTGCTTTCGCAATGTGCAGGTGTCCATGTAATTTGGGAAGACATTATACACTGTTCCCTTTTTGAGGTCCTGCAGTTTTAAAAGATACTTCCTCATTATTCAACTCCCTGCTATTAGGATTTGTTCCATGCATTTTAGATGCATTTATTTTGAAAATTTTAAATTATGCCATCAAATCTATAAAAGGTTTTAAATGTCTAGCAGTGACTACATCTTCAGTTGATTTGTATGTATTATTCGTCCCCATTCTCACTGCATTATTGCTAAACAAAGTAAAACAATCTCTACAAATTAATACCAAAATATGGATATGTGCCATAATGTATAATGAGTAGTTTAAACGTACTTGGACAAAATGTAGGCCTCTATTCCCTGTGGATCCTGTTTTACAGGGCTGTGCATAGTTCTGAAGAAACAAGCGAAATGAAAGGTGTGTGCATGTATACTGAAATGACACTAACACTGGCCTCTTGCTCTTGTTTGCTCATGCAGGAGAATTTCTCTGACATCACTTACACCCAGAGCTCCAGCTTCCTTGCAGAACGTTGTCGCTCCATCCTCCACTGAGAAAGCCAAACATGGTCAGTCTCTTTTAAAATGGTAGCTATATGCAGTAACTCATAGCTCAGATCTGGTTTTTGTATTTGTATTATTTTCTTTACAACACGTCATGCTATTGTTTGTTGTAAGTAGTATTTATTACAGAGCGTACAAGTAACAAACAGCTCCCGTTTCGCTTTTTAGAGAGACCGTCTCCTCCTAACGATCCAGTGTGCAAGCCTCCCGAATCCAAGCGGCCTAAAACTGATGAAGCTTCAGGTCTGAGTAGCAGCAGCAGCACTTCTCCTTCAAACAATGAGCCCTCAGTGGAGTCCAGCACCAAGCCCATGGATTCTTGACCAACAACTAAACCTTCTCCCACTGTGTTCATCTCTGCAGGAGCTTCTTTAAAAAGTCTCCAAGAATGTGTGTATCTGGACACAGTTACTTAAAAAAAAAAAGAAAGAAAGAAAGAGGGAAAAAAAACTGAACCGAAACCTTTCATTGTGTTTTGACCATAAGGGAACAAGATGCATGTTTTTCTTTTTCATTTTGGCGCGCTTGTTGACTTGGATATTTATACTGTTAAAAGATTTACGTTGTGTATTACATATAGTTTAGAAATCACTTCTAAATTGTTGTCAATCAGTTCAGTTCAACGCTAAACTGTTTATTATTGATGTTAAGCACCGATTACGAAGACTAGTGTGTGTGTGTGTGTGTGTGTGTGTGAGAAATATGATTGTTTTCTGTGGCCAGGTTATATTGTCTTGTTTGCAGCAACACCCGAAGCAGCTGCTTTGTCCATGAGAACATGCTGATTCATCTGTACAGAAAATGAAATGGGCACTAGAATTGTGGTGGCAAACAAACCATAGACAGTGTGAAATGTGGAAGCCTCTGTTTCAGAATGGGGGTGTAGGTTGTTTCTGTGTGAGTTTTTGTTAAACTGAATTTCTAAAGAATGAAAGTGATGAGGCTACTTCTACCTATGAGACTGTATTTGGATTCAATCTTTGTTGAATTAATTATTCATTAAATTACTTATCAATCTTCGCATTTTTTCTTCTGGACAGCCTTAATATTTTTCCCCTAATAGAAGTTGTTACTTTTTCTTATAGTAACAGAATGAACAAGCTGCTGTTAGAGATTACTTGGTTTATTATTATCTGTCTTCCACCTTCACACTTAAAATTAGTTTGAAAAGCGAGTCACTGGTCATCATTTATCAAACTGGATGCAAATTTATGAGCACTCACCAAGCACTTTATAACAAACATTATACTAGTCCTGACTAGGACATCTCGTTGCTTTTAAACCTGCCAATATTCTTCATGACTTGAATTTCTCAAGTTGGAAACATTCCTTTTGAGACTCTGGTCCATGTTGGTATGATTGGTGTAGATTTTCCACGTGCGTTTTCAGGACGCATATCCCCTAGTCTATACCATCCCGAAGGTCTTCTGTTGGATTCAGATCTGGTAACTGGGAAAGCCACTGGAGAACACCGAACTCATTGTCATGTTCATAAAACCAGGTTGAGGAACAGGAATCACAAAATAACGAACATCGGTCTGAATTCAGACTGTGTGACTGTTCTATCCGGACCCGGGTGCTTTTCTGATAAAGAAGAATAATTAATATACCAGTAATCTAGCATTTTTTCCCTCAAGGTGGGTGTGGCTATACATGTAACTCAACAGAGCCAATGAATGTCATAGTTTAGAGTGTGGAACAAACAAATGAGTGACCGCTGTGGAAGGAGCAGATATTGGTGTCCTCCGAGTGTGTTATGCCGCCCCCAGCGGTGCGTGAGAGCAGTTCGAAAAAATGCGGTCGCCTGGCGTCACATGGTTCGGAGGAAACACGTGATGGTCTTCGGCCCTCCCGATTGAGAGGCTAGTAGCCTTAATGTGGGAGCCTCCTAGTGACGGGGAGGAACTGGACACGACTAAATTTGGGGAAAAATCCAAAAGAAAATGTATAATAATAAAAAGCAGTAATGTGAAGCGCCACTATAAGACAAAACACAGGTCATTTCAGCAAACATATCTACAGCTGTCAGAAGTGAGGGCGTGTAAAACGCCCAAACTGAGAGGTCATTATGACAGAGCAACCAGAGTCCTTTCATATTCATTTACAGCCTAACAGCATGCAAATAAATATATAAAGCCATCAGGGTTTAATGTTGTTACTGAAAATTGACAATAAATATTTTTGGAATGCTTTGGAAATTTTAAATTGCTTATTTTTATAGACATACAATGACTGCATACATAGAGATCTGAATCCTAACACAAACATGGAATTCCGACCTCAGCTCGAAAGTTTTACTGACCGGACCTTCCTAAATGGATAGTTTGTGGTCATGAAGGGAAGCATGTGGTCAGCAATGATACTCAAATAGTCTTTGGTATTCAAGTAATTATTAAAAACGCTCCCAAAATGGCGATAGTGTTTTAGTCATTAGCACTGCGGCTTTGCATCTCCAGGATCGATGGTTCAATTCCTGCCTTTATTTTTGTATGCTTGGAGTTTGCATGTTCTACCTGTGATTGATGGGTTTCCTCCCACAGTCCAAAGACAGGCCAATTGGGGTGTTCCCAAATTGCCTATAGTGTGTGAATGAGTGTGTTGTGTGTTCCATGCGTACACCATCATACAGAATGTTGACTCAAGGCAGGTTGGGATCATATATTCATGCTGTTGATGCCTAATTCTGACCCTACCTCTGTGTGCCTCAATTGAGCATCATTAGACCAGGCTTCAGTTATGCAGTTTTGTTGAGCATGTGCCAATTTCAGCTTCCTGTTTTTGGCTGACAGAAGTGGAGCTTGACATAGAAATACTCAAAACAACCTGTCTGTTGCCAACAATCATTATATGGTCACAATCACCAAGATCACATTTTCCCACAGTTTGATATGAATTTATCAGGCTTACCTCTGCACAAGTTCATGTGCTCCACCACTGCGCCAAGATTGACTGAGTAGACAATTGGGGTCAGTGGTTAAGGCACTGGACTACAGTTTAGAAGGTCCCAGGTCCAAACCTTGTGACCACCAAATTCCCATTGTTGGGCCCTTAACCTCCAACTTTATCAGGTGCTCCTAATAAAGCGTATAAGGATGCTCAATGATTAAATCTAGTGGTCGGCTTCTAATCATGTTGGTAATGAGCTACTGCAGTTTTCTATGTGAATTTGAACTGCTTCTTTATTTTAGTTAAATGTGTAAGTTTGATGAGTATTTTATCACATACAGCCGTCTCATATTAATGACTTGAAATAGGGTATTTGAAAACATGCATTGTTTAAAACAAATAGGGCTAGCCATTCGCTAGCCATTCACATTAACAAAAGTAATGACACCCTACAAAAGAAGCCAGTGTTAAGCCGTGCCTATGGTACAGTAGGAGGTGCACTGGCCGAGCAGCATTTAGTGCATTTAATTGTAAATACACATTTGTTTAGTCATGAAACTTAGTTCATGAAACATAAAACTAAGAGTTTTGCTGGTATCTCTAAATACATATAAATTATGTTTTGAACACATTTGGATTGTTATTGTGACTGATTGTTAATTATAAATGTATGAGGATACTTGCTTTGCAGGATTTTTTAACATTTTGATAAATGGACTGATAAATGAGGCCCTCTGTCTCCATCAATTTCAGTTTATCTGTTGAGTTTGTTTTTTTCCTAAGGATAATAGCTCTTACCTTTTTTCCAATGAACCTTCAAAGAACCCTTTTTAACAAATTATTCCTGTGAGCCCTGACTGCTAGTAGCGTACCTGCGGAGTTAAAGATTTCATGACCTTGCAAGTCATTTAGCAGGGTTAACTCATTTGGGTGGCACGGTGGCGTAACAGTTAGCACCTCAAAGGTTAGTGGTTTGAATGTTGCCCCCGGTGTGTGGGTGTGCAGTTTGCATGTTGATGGATGACCCACTTACCACATTTTAAAAAGCAAAAAAAAAAACATTGGCGTCAGCCTTCATGCCGTGTCTGTATATTTTAGCCTTCAGTCTCATTTATATTCTTTGAACAGGCTGACATCATTCCTGACCCTCCCAGACAGCTCGCTCAATTATTGCTCTCATCCATACAGTATATGGTCAAAAGATTTAGGGGCGGAGTTTTAAATCTTCTATTGTTCTGGGATGGATTTTCGCTAGATTATACAACATGGCTGTGGGCATTTGCCTATTCAATCACAGAAGGACTGTATTAGGAAAACCAGGTACTGATGTTGGGCGAGAAGGTCAAGATTCCAGTTTATCCCAAAAAGTGCTCATTGGGTATAAGGTCAGGGCTCTCTCTAGGCCATTTGTATTCTTCCACACCAGCCTTGACAAACAATTCATGGACTTCACTTTGAGGCTTTTTCATGCTGGAACAAGTTTAGGCCTCTTGGTTCCAGTAAAGGGAAATCATAATTCTGCAGCATACAGACATCCTAGACAATTGTTTGCTTGTTTGGCAACAGTTTGGGGATAAACTTCATTTGGGTGTTCAGTAGTTCACAATCTTTTGGCCGTATGGTGTTTCTCTAGATACACAAACTTATCATTGCCAAACCTATAAAATATTTTTAATACTTTCTTTCTTTTTTTTTTTTTAAATAACCCCTGTGGTTACACCTTTTAGTGTTTCCCCATGCTGCATACCAATACATATGATCCAAATAATCCTAAAATGCAAAAGGACAGCGTGTACTCCAGGATTAGGAACATGTCCTGTACAATTTAGTATGAATGTTTACATCCTGTTTAAGTAATGTAACTTTTTTTAGCAGCAGCTTTTTTGTCTTTGGAAAACATTTTGCAGTTAATGGTAATCACATGGACGGTGATGTGGTGCAGTAGTTATCTCATATGGACTTTACACCCATTTAGTAATCCACATCACTGCTAAAGTTATCATTGCTTCAGAATGCTGCCAATATCTTGATCTTTAACCTCTTAGACACTGTTGCATTTATACATTTTGCTGGACACCTGATTTTTTTTTTTTTCCTCCACTTATTTATACCATTTTTAAAATTGTATTCAAAATTGAATAGCTGCCATGGACCAAAAATACACACACCACATATTTAGCATAGCATGTCTATATTGCCTTTGGTTTAACTCATAAGAGCACACCCCATTTGGTCCTTTAAGGAGAACATTTTGAAAGACATTTTGAATTTTCTCTGAAATTTTAAGGGTTAGGGTTATGGTTCTGAAGGTACTGACTATATTCTACTTTCTTGCCACACTTTGTGCTCAGGGTAAAGCAGTCTTAAAAAAAAGTGCTAAATAAACAACCAGGTTAGATATGTCGCGGGGACCTGGAGCCTATCCAAGGAGACTTAGGGAGCTAGGCTGGGTATACCCTGGACAGGGTGCCAATCCATCGCAGGGTACACACACACACTCACACACTCATTTGAAGCCATTCTGCATGGTATAAAAAATATAAGGGGAATGCCCAAAATGAAAAAAAAATAATAATAATGCAGGTACAGTATTTGGATTGGTTAATTAGAAGTGCCTAAAGAAGTGTGTGTGTATGATCTCCAGTGACCTGCCCAAGACAAATCAGTTCCTGAAGAAAAAATCCAAATTCAAATTCAAATTTAGTTTGTCACATTTACAGCCATACACAGTATGATATGCAATAAAACGATTATAGCATATCCATCCATTATCTATACATTATCTACTGTGCAGGGTTGAAGGGGGTCTGGTGCCCACCCTGGAGAATCCTAGATGAGGTCCCAACTCATTGCAGGGCAAAAATGTGCAAACACCTATTCAGGCAATTTTGCCATTCAACCTACACTGCATGTCCTTGGACTGTGGACAGCAACCAAAGTAGCCAGAGGAAACCCGCCAGGCACAGGAGGAACATTTACACAGCCCGTAGACAGAGCGGAGGTGAGATTTGAATCTGGAGGTGAAAGGTGACGGTGCTAACCACTAAGCCACCATGCCGCTGTATCGAATGGTTAATGTGATGGTGGATCCAGTCTTTTGCAAGGCATCATGCAAACACAGCACAGGCATTGCCTTCATTCCACCATCATTTGTGAGAAGCATCCATTTTAACAAGCTGTTAGAGCTTTTATTATAATTGTATCTATTATGTTGCATGAATCTACTCCTACGTGCTTTGTAAGACTGCTAGAGCCACGTTTAAAGGGACAACTAAAATGCTCTGATGATTCATTGCTGGACATGGACCATAAGCTGAGGGACTGGGCCTATTTAAGATTTGTCCATTCTCATTCATATATCACCAGCTATCCAAAGAAAGCAAACATACAATAGTTTTATACATTAATTCCCCATCCGTTATTTCTAGTTAGTTCTAGTTTCACTCTAGTTTGTATAGATGAAGAAGCTTTTACTTACAGTACACTACCAGAAAAACATTTAGACATACCTTATAAAACCATGGTCTTTCCTGTTTTTTTTTTCTTTTTCTTTCGACATGGAGATGGAGATGTGTCTGCTACTTATGCTCTGTAAAACCTTCATAACGGCTATAATCTGAGATTCTGTAAATTGGTGATGCTGGTAGCTCTAAATGAACTTCTCCTCTGCAGCAGGGGTAAGTTTTGGTCTTGCTTTCCCAGGATGTTCTTCATAAGAGCCAGTTTCATCATGGTTCTTGATGGGTTTTGCAAATATACTGGATAATACTGTTCTTGCAAAAACTATTTCAGAACAGCCAACATTCAAGTCCTTAAATAACAACTGAATGTTGTGTTGTTAATCGATTCCAGGCCTTTATTATTTTGAACAAGATGTCTTTTTAAATCTCTATTTCTAATTGTATTGGTATCAATGTATAGTTATTAAGCACTGTCGCCTTGCACCTCCAGGGTCTGGGTTCGATTCCCGGCCAGTCTCGATTCCCGTCTCTGTGTGCATGGAGTTTGCATGTTCTTGGTAGATTTCCTCCGGGTACTCCGGCCTCCTCCCACAGTCCAAAGTTATGCAGGTTAGACTAATTGGCGTTCCCAAATTGCCTGTGGTGTGTCAGTGTGTGTGCCGTTTAATGGATTGACACCCTGTCCAGGGTGTACCCTGCATGATGCCCTAAGTCTCCTGGGATAGGCTTTAGGCCCCCCATGACCCTGGATCCAGGATTAAGTGGTATAGATGATGAGGGAGTGAGTGAGTGAGTGAGTGTGTAATTGAAATAAGCACTCCTTACAATACAACCATGGAGAGCAAAAAAAAAAAACATCTCAGCTCATACAACACATGACATATTGAGGTGGATGGGCTATAACAGTGTAAAAGCCTGTGATAGTCTCAGATTCTTGTTTTTGGCTGATAGGAGTAGAACCTGATGCTATCTTCTGCTGTTGTCACTCACTGACCACAAAATTCAATGTCTTGTGCATTCTCAGAACGGCGCTCACTCAGTGTTTTTTGTGTTTCGCACCATCCTGTGAAAACTCTATTCATGGCATGATCAAAGTCACAGACATCACACTTTTTCTTCATTCTGATACCTGATAAAAAATAACCGAAACTCTTTCATGATGTTTTTGCATTTCAATTCTCCCACATGATTAGCTGATTAGATCATTGCATGAAATTAAAGTGGATAATATGTGTACTCACTCATCGTCTAGACTGCTTTATCCTGTATTTAGAGCCGCAGGGTCCTGGAGCCTATCCCAGGAGACTTAGGACATGAGGTACACCCTGGACAAGGTGCCAATCCATCACAGGACACAACACTATGGGCAATTTTGGAATGCCAGTTACGTCACAGTACGTCGGATTTCGGCCACAACATAGCTCCTCCAAAGGTAATCAGAATCACTCCGGTTCCAGCTCCGTGCCGCCTCTTGTTTATGGCCGCCTCAGTCACAGCGCGAGCTCACCTGTTGCCAATTTGGATTAATCAGATCCGCTTATTTAAGACGCTGCAAGACACCCACCCGCTGCCAGATTATTGTGCCGTTCATGCCAATATTCCCGCGTTTTGTCTGTCATTTGCTCACCGTGTTATCGACCCTGTTTTGTTATCGACCTCGTCCTTGCCTAGCGATTCGGATTTATTGCACGTTTGGATTACCAGCTTTTGACTTCCGTGTTGTACACTGACCACGAGACTGCCTTTCGATTAGGATTTACTGCATGTGTGGAACTATTGCACGTCTGGGTGACAGATGTTCACCCTCAGCATCATCTGAAGCTCCTCTGCGCATCCATAGAGACTGTAAGTGCTTACTATCTTTTCTAAGCAGACTCTTGGATCCTTCTTTTTACTTCTGCTGCTATACTTAGAGGCATGACAGTATAATCTGGCCATTATGGAACCAGCAGAACTAACTCACTTGAGATCAGCTCTGGAAAGCCAGGGAGCGCTCCTGGGTTCATATCAGCGTGACATTCAGGAAGTCACCAGCACTCTCAGAACAGTAACAGAGACCCTGACCTCGCTTACCAACCAGATCCAGCAACTACAAACCCCCCCAGCTCCTACCCCGGCTCCTCGCCCCTTAGCAGCCGTAGCTGCCGCACCGCCCCATGAACCTCGCCTCCCTGCCCCGCCTACTTATGATGGAGATCCTAACACTTGCCGTTCTTTTCTGTCTCAGTGTTCTCTAATTCTTGAGCTACAGGCCTCGTCTTTCCCTACAGAACGAGCTAAGGTGGCGTACATCATCACCCTCCTCTCCGGTAGGGCGAGAGAGTGGGGAACATGTGGGACGCCCAATTGCCCTGTTGCTTCTCTTA
Source organism: Clarias platycephalus (assembly GCA_030068275.1). Classification (NCBI taxonomy): domain Eukaryota; kingdom Metazoa; phylum Chordata; class Actinopteri; order Siluriformes; family Clariidae; genus Clarias; species Clarias platycephalus. The sequence continues at coordinate 9,215,477 of JAQQZT010000036.1, read as the reverse complement.
TAGATCATTCACTGAAGAAATGAGAAGGGTTTTTGATCGCTCATTCACTGGGCGTCTGGCGGCAGGACAGATATTAAGTCTTCAACAGGGAATCCTATCTGTCCATGACTACGCCATTGACTTTCGCACTTTGGCGGCTTCATGTGGCTGGGATGACCAAGCTCTCTTTGACGCTTTTCTTCATAGTCTTTCAGGTGATGTCAAAGATGAATTGTCAGCACGCGAGCCACCGTCCAATCTCCAAGACCTCATCGATTTAGCAGCACGCATCGACGCTCGTAAGCACCTCAGGCAGCAGGAGCGCTGTCTGAGCCCCTGGCCACCATCACCAGCAGCCTCAACCAGCTCTATGAAGGCTCCTCCTGAACCGATGCAGGTGGGCCGGACTCGTATTTCTCCCGAAGAATGTCAACGAAGACGGGATAAGGGCGCATGTTTCTATTGTGGCTAATTGGGCCATTTCACACGAAACTGCCCGGTAAAAGGCCAGGCCCCTCTGTAAATTTAGGTGCACCGGGGGGCCCGAATCTGCAATCTTTTCCCAACCATCGCTCCTATTTCCCAGTAACGCTGACCCACATGAATCAGCACCATGGCACGTATGCCCTGTTGGATTCAGGGACCGACCAGAATCTGATCTGCTCCTCACTGGCGAACCTCCTCAACATCCCCTCCACGCTCCTAAGTCATTCACTCACTGTTCAGGCCCTCGATGGTTGTTTCCTGGCCCCCATCACCCATCGCACAGTACCAGTCACCTT
>JAQQZT010000036.1:9179537-9214616 GCA_030068275.1 Clarias platycephalus | reverse complement strand
TCCACCGGAATGTCACCCTTCCGATGCTGTCTGGGATACCAACCACCTCTGTTCCCTGCTCAAGAGGAGGAAGCCGCGGTACCGTCAGCCCAAGCGGTTGTCCGGCGCTGCAAGAGGACTTGGCAGCAGGCCCACTCCCAATTACGGCGCTCCGTGAACATTTTCCGATGTAAGGCCAACCGCCACCGCTCTGCAGCCCCCAGGTATCGCATAGGTCAAAGGGTAATGCTATCCACACGAGACATACCCTTAAAAACTCCATCAAGAAAACTGTCTCCCAAGTATATTGGGCCTTTCTCCATCTCCCGGGTTATCAACCCCTGCTCTGTTAAGCTCTCTCTGCCTTTATCCATGCGTCGCATCAACCCCACTTTCCACGTGTCCCAGATTCGACGACTGGTCTCCTGTCCATTGTCCCGGCTTTTGACTTCCGTGTTGTACACTGACCACGAGACTGCCTTTCGATTAGGATTTACTGCATGTATGGAACTATTGCAAGTCTGGGTGACAGACGTTCACTCTCAGCATCATCTGAAGCTCCTCTGCGCATCCATAGAGACTGTAAGTGCTTACTATCTTTTTCTGCTCTTGGATCCTTCTTTTCACTTCTGCTGCTATACTTAGAGCGTGACAAGTTAGCCTAATCTGCAGGTTTTTGGACCTGGGAGGAAACCCACCATGCAAGGAGACCATGCAAGCTCCATGCACACAGAGATGGGACTCAAGCCTGGCCGGGAATCGAACCCGGACCCTGTAGGTGCAAGGTGACATCCACTACACCACAGTGCCGCCTAATGTGTGTACATTTCTTATTATTTAACTTATTGCTCATTGTTGTTTATTTCGCTGTCTCAAACTCAGTGTCCACTAACACCACTGTGCGGTAATAAAATAATAATAATCTGTTGTGTATCTTATAAATACACACATACATTTTTAATCACAAGCATGCTCTTCATGATATTAAATACTATATGTGTGAAATTTATTTGTCTTCAGTAATTACTTTCTCCTGGTCAGGGTCATGGTGTAGACTCTCCAGGAAACACCAAGTACCAGCGTGCTACTGCCATCATTCTAAGAATGACATTATATAGTACTGTGAATAGTTAACCCATATAGTATCCTTGACCTTTGCTGTCATTTAAACTACAGCCAAAAGAGATTATTTGGGATGATTTTGACCTGATAGTGAATGAAAAACAAACCTGTTAAACCTGTTAGAAAAGCATAATAAGCATCTTCCTCATGAAGATTTGAAAGAAAATGCCTTAAGTGTGTTATCAAGATTAAAATATCAAAAACATATGAACAGTTTACATTCTGAATGTGAACAGTTCTTGGTCACTGTGTAGTCCTGGGCTGTTTTTGGACATTTGATGGTTTTACTGTTATAACTTTTAGGTGAAAAATAACCTTAAAAAATGAATATTACAAAGATAGCATTTCCCACATTTTATTTAATGCATTCTATCAGTTCAACCCAAATACAAATATTCCACCCCATTATAGACATCTCTGCCACTGTGCCCCTTTCACATGCAGCAGGAAATGCATTCCAGAAACAGCAATGAAACATTTTCTGACTACTGGGGAAAAAATGCTGATAAAATTATTGCCCATTTTGTTTTGTTCAGCAGACTTCCCCATTCTCGTTCAATAATACTTACTATAACATTATGTATCTTTGCTATGTTCTGTTTATTAGTCATCTGATTATGTTAGGTCTATAGTACAATATTGCACATTGACAGACATTCTTTCATAGTAAGTGCCATAGGTAATATTAAGGTAAGTCTGTCTATGTGTAATTAAATGGTAAGGTCAGCTCCTGATTATTCTTGGCTAAATAAATATTGCAGTGTAGCTTTGTTTTCTGCTTCTAATTTAACAGCATTATGCATCCTATTCTCATGCATCCTACCAGTATTCCAATAGTGTCTGATTATTCTGCACATTAAAACAAGAATTTTAACAGCTTTTCTATACAGAATACATATATACACATTATGCACCACATATGCATTAGAAAAGGTTAAGCTATTATCAGCAGTGTTGATAGTAATCTAGGCTGTGCTACAGTCTCCCTGTCTCAATCTTCTATGTTCCTGGTGAGCAACAATATGTCAAAACATTTGGGCAGTCCTGCCATGAAGTCACTGCTTGCAGGCCGTATTGCTGTCCGAGCCAATAGGATGTAAACATGTCATCCTTATCCTGTCCTTTCCAATGATTCCAGTGTTTATAGCATGAGTCGGATTATAGGAATACAATGTTAATGCAGGCAGATAATTTCTGAAGCACAGTTCAGAATTACGGTTTCATAGAACTCTAAACGCAAATAATTATTAAACCAATGTACTAGAATTACATGATTAAATATGCACTACAAAACTATCACAGTAAATATGCAATGCTGCCTTTCATACAGCCAAGGAAGACTAAATCCATCAGTATGTAAAATATAATAATCATAATCGTCATCTCATCATCATCATTATCATCATCATCATCAGAAGTTATGGGTTAAGTTCAGTGGGTCTTATGGCTTAAAAAATACAAACAAGAGAATTTTCGCTTGGTTTCTTCAGATTCTAAAAAAGGAAAAGCCAACATTAGACTAGCATTAAAACTATGCTTAGGTTTTCTATACTGTTAGATGGTGTTTTCAGACACTGTTGGTCAAACATACAAAGATATGAGTCAAAACATGAGTGTTTAAGGTGGGGAAGGAAAAGTTGAGCTGTGTGTAATCAGCACAACCATGGTGTAAGTACAGGTACAGTGAGAGAAAAAACAGTGGGCCCAGCACTCACCCTTGTGAGTTTCCAGTGATGTCTGCATGAAGCACATGTGAATCCCTTTCATGTCATATGATATGAGTATCCCTCCAGCTAGGAAACAATCTTCTGTCATGCTTGACAAGTAATTCCAAGACTCATGGAATTATTATAAAGACATTTTTGGGTGAATGTGTTGATGGCTGCTGAGAGGTCTAGAAGGATCAAGAGTGATGATATTTTGACTGATAATATTTTTAACTAATATCCACATGGAAAAGGGCATATAATGGTGTTTAAAAGTATTAAGACAACATTAGTTTTCCCTGTGCAGAAAATATGTGAATTAGTTCAAAGTTTCTAAATAATTGAATTTTTTATGTTTATTTTTTAACTTTGTGACAATGTAATTCAGCTTCAGGATCTATGGGCTGAGTTAACTCCAGGCTTAAACCCAATAGAAAAAGTGTGGGTAATGGTGAAGAAGGTACAGTAGTAGCCATCTTTATTGACTCGGATCCAGGAGGTTTTAAAGAATAAAGGACTTCATACTAAATATTGATTGGTGTACAGCAATTTCATTGCACAAATGTACAAATTAGTGTTAATATCTTGTAGTCCCTATTAAGAAATTTGAGTGTCATTAAACCATTAAATTTAACTTTCGTCTCAATACTTTTGGACACCACTGTATAAATAGGGTAGATTATCTTTAAGGGATGATGCAATCTCTAATCACATGGATATTTTAGCTGGTTTAGCTTTATTATTCTAGCTATAGCTACTGTAAGCCAAAGAGATGACATCATTATTAAATAACAGCCATCGTCATGGCATTTTTAATTGTAGGTTAATTCAATTGTGTAAAACACCTTTTGTAGAAGCACAGCAAAAGTTAATTTTGCTAAAAAGCTAAAAAATAAATAAATTTGAGAATGCGTGAGGTTAAAATTATTTAGTGAACACAAACAGGTCAACAGAATATTTAGTCAAATTAGACAGTGTTAATAATGCAATGACACAGTAATGCAGTGGTTAGCACTAATCTGTATGTAGTACCGTAGTTAGACTCCTGGTTTTCCACTTTCAGGGCCAAGGGTTCCATTCCTGGTCTGTGTGCATGGAGTTTGCATGTTTTTCCTGTGCTTGGATGGGTTTCCTCCCAGGTATTTCAGTTGTGACCCTGTACAGGATAAGTGGTATAGAAGATCACTGAATAATAATACAAAATCCTCAAACATGATACTTATGCTGAAATAAATAAACTATAGATTAATTAGGAATGCATTAATCCCTCTGCCAACAGGAGAAGTGCAGGGAACAACAGAAGCCCCTCTATGTCGCCTTCATAGATCTAACCAAGATCTTTGAACTGGTTAGCCAGGATGGGCTTTTCTGAAGATTGGATGCCCCTGAAGCTACACAGTGTGACCAAATCTTTCCCCGATTTTATGAAGGCAGCCATTGAATATGAGGGTAGCATGTCCAAACCCTTTGAAATTAACAGCGGTGTGAAGCAAGGCTGCGTCCTTGCTCCAACCCTGGCATCCTCTTCTCCCTGCTTCTGAAACCTCAACTGTAGGGGTGTACTTCCACCTGAGATTGGATGGCAGACTCTACAACACTGCAAGTGCAAAAACCAAGGTGAGCGGGACCATCAGAGATATGCTCATTGCTGACAACGCAGCGGTCGCCTCACATACTGAACAAGATCTACAGTGTCTAATGGACAGATTCTCCCAAGCCTGCAAAGACTTTGGTCTGACTAACAGCTTGAAGAAGACCAAATTTTCTACATGTGATGCTTTCATCACATCTTCGGCATCAGAAGAAACAATAAAATGCCCAATGCTCAGTCCCTGGCCCATGCTGGCCTCCCCAACCATGTACACGCTGCTCAGTAATTGGTAAGTAATTGGAGGTTGTTGTTTTTTTAAATCCAGCATCAAATTATGGATACATGTTCATGTTACTATTGTATGTATATGTTACCCACTTTACAACCCTAAGATTTTATCCACTCAGGAATGGGGTGTGAGGACAGACGGGATTCACATAGTAATTCATATAACTTCATTGCTTCTCGGAGCATAGGAAATTTTAAAATATGTACTGTATATATACGACACAATGATTCAGTCATGCATGGCTGTCTACAGCTTAATCTAGTTATGCCTTTTAATGCATTTACCATGCACTCAAAAGGTTAAGAATTGGATTGCTTTACAGCCTTTTCTTTCATCCCTAATGTATTTGTGCTTTAACCACCCAATGTTAACAGATTTTGCATCATAAAAACATGTTAGCTATGCTATACTCCTAACTATGCTTATGTTTTTTCTGTACTTTCACAAGGTGTCTTCTATGAATACAACAAGAACCTGTTGGTCATACAGTACATACAGTACCATGGTTGGTTTTAGATAGTGTAGGAACACTTTTCCTTTCATCTCGAATGTACTGTATTTGAGCTTTAACTACAAAAAGTTAACAATGGCTGGGGTTTGGGCATTGTGTGGGAATCAAACCCAGGCCTACTGTATTCTATTCTACAATATATGACAGAATAGAATATGGAAGGCCTGGGTCATATAAATGCTTTTGAACACCTGACCATCGCCCCATAAATAGATCTTCCCCAAACTTTTCCCACAATGTTGAAAACACAAAATTGTATAAAATGTGTTTGTATGCATGCATGAAAATTAACTAGGCAATAGTTAATGGCTATAGAACTTGTAGTATCACTGGAGCACCAACCCATGGTGCACCATTCCCATTTTGCTCTTATGTGTTTAGACCAGCATTTTCCAGGACTTTGGCAGGGACGACATGGATGACATGAATGGTCTTCAGGAAGTCCAGATCTCATGCCATGTGACTTTTTTCCGTGTGGGGCTATGCAAGACGAGGTGTACGGGACAAATTCTTGCACACTGGGGAACACTTGGAGGCACACAGATTCAGAAGGTTCTCCGCAATATCCCAAACAACTTACTTCAGAAGACTGTGTATTCCATCCCTGGCCATTTGAAGAAACTGGCTGACGCCACTGGTGCAAGTTGAAATTTAAAGATTTGTTTTTATTTTACTATGTAATAAAGTACATGTACAATTTGTTTTAATAAACTGGTATTAGAAAGATGGACATTATTACCAATTTTATTGCCTAGTTATTTTTCACCCCCCTGTATAGTGGAAAGCCTTCGTAAGAGAGTCCGGGTTATTATAACAGAAAACTGGAATGTGATGTTTAACAAGCAAATATGGTTGGGATGGTCAGGTGTCCACAAACCTCTGGCCATATAGTGTATTTCAAAAGCCTGAAGGCTGTAAGGCCTCTGAGAGTGATCAGCAAAATCCCTCCAATATACAAACACAAATGTCACACAAATCCCTCAGCTAAACATGGTCGTCTTGTTTAGAGATTAGACATAATACCACAGTGAGATCTACCTTGAAAGGACATCATATTTTTTATTACGAAGGAATGTACATCAATCCAGTAACAGGATTGCCTTCATGAAAAGCGCACATGCAACAGTGCATCAAAGGTGAGCAGCTTAAAATAATTTGTTTCATATAAGAGGTCAAATTAATAATTAATAAAATTCAACAAATTAAAAATTTGCACCTGACTTATATTAGTTAATATTAATACTGGAAGAACCCACTTGAAATACCTAATGAGGGTGACTGTCTTGGTGGCTCAGGGTAAAATGGCAAAGGTGTCCTGTGTCAAGTTTGGATACATCACCTAAACATATGGTTAATTAATTTTACGATGATAATGTCAACATCTACAGACAAGAACTCACAAGTGTCAGACAAAAACTATTGTATTAGGGGTGTATTAGGTAACACTGATCTACAGTATTACCACTGTGCAATATCCCTTTCCCTAGCTTCATACTCAATCAAATACAAATGTAAATTTATAATTGTATGAGAGAATGTCATTATTTAAAAAAAAAAACTATTTACAATAATATATACAGTACATTAATTTTTTTCCCACCAAATTCAAATTCAAATTCAAAGTTTATTTGTCACATACACAGTCAATGCAGTGAAATGCTTTTTGCGACCACAGAGTCGCGACGGCAGCCACCTACAGCGCCATCATAACTCCTTTCCCTTTACTGCTGAGAAACCGCTGTCCTAACAGATGATTTAACTACTTAAATGAACTACAGACCTGTAATATTAATATCTTTACTGCTCCACACACCCAGCTATATTCTGCAAAACACCGCCTTTGTGGATTTAGCCATACAATCACTCCTCCTAATGACTAGGTTCTCTCTATTATTTAGAAATTCACTCCTGAATAAGAAATCAATCTGACCTTCAGATGTGGCCTTTACCATTTAGCAAAATGTTACTTGAATACATGCTTTTAGACTTACTGATAAAGGACAACAGAAACAGTACAAAAAAAAAAGAAATATATCCTATTCTCTAAATAAATGCTTCTGAATAACAATTATCTTTGTATCCAGAATAAAAACATCTCCTAAACTTTTAACACTGGTTATTCCGGCTCCATTTCAGCATCAATCATGCAGACAAGGCAGAATTCAAGAATCTGTGAATGATGTGTCTTTTTAACAGTGTTTTATACTACTATCACTACTACTACTAATAATAATAAGAATAATAATAAGAAGAATCATAATAATGTTGTTGTTAGTCTTACAGCTGCTCCCTTCGAGGGGTCGCCACAGCAGACCATCTGATCCACACACAACTTTGCACAGGTTTTACACCGGATGCCCTTCGTGATGCAAACCTCCTAATTTTATCTAGCCTTGGGACCGGCACTGCATAATAATAATAATAATAAGAAGAAGAAGAAGAAGAAAAAGGACCTCACTCAAGTTGTAGTTGTAGAACAAAATACCAAAAGTACTGTAAAGAAAAAAAAGGATTAACACACTAATCTCTGTATGTAAAAATGGTGTGAAATGTTTCCCTCGTTTTTGTTTCTCACCCATTGATTACTCTGGAATTCAGCTTTTGATTTAATCCCATTTTAGATGATTAATGTTCTTTACTCATGGTAGCTCTTAAAACTCGACTATACACGACTGAGCAAAAAAAATTTAAAATGGGTCGCATAGGCAAAGAAATAGCACAAATACACATGATCACGTTTTTATGGTTGTTTTTGGTTGTTTCTATTACCAATAATAATAATAATAATAATAATAATCTTGAAAGTTCTACATATTTGCAACATCATTCCCGCATTCCAGTAGGGGCTTTTTAAAATTTACATGTTAAAAAAAGTAATGATAACTTTGGTTATACCTGACATCTGTATCTGAAAACCCCAATGAACAGTTTGATGTTGAAAAATACCATTGACGAATAGATTCATAATCCAGTAAACAACTGTGGCTCTTTTAACTACAGGTCTGAGTAGTTGCATATTGTGATTAAGGGCCTACAAACAATATATAACAATTTCTTGGCTGAGAAAATATGCTATTTCATTGCTACAGTATGACATTTTTAATGAGATTAAGTACATGCAGTGGCATCTGAGTCAATAACAAAGCTTTTACAGTACATAGATATTATTGGGGAAACGCTCTCAACTCCAGCTCTGTCGGATCTCATGGTCTATTTGATTTCTACAGTTTTCACTCTGTATAGAGAATCAGTCTGTTTCATGCTGTTTGATTTAGTTTTTAAGATAAATGATCATTGCTGTTTAAAGTGAAATGCTTGATGCAATTGTAGATGATGAAATATTTCAGTTAGTTTGAACTGACTGATATGGGGATGATGTAGCCTAAAAACAGGTTGTGTCTAATCTCAAATATAATCTCATTGTCGACATATTGCCTGATTTTTTAGTCTAAATTGACGTGTGATGAGGTTGAGAGATTATGACAGATGCTAAATAAATTCATAATATCAAAGAAGCTTTGCAATCCGTCCATTGTAGACTACAGAGAGGGCCTTCGTGAGCACGATTCTCTTCTGTAAAATTTAGATTTAATACGAAATCCAAAACCTAAACGAAACGAGACGCTTATTTTTCTCCTTTTAATTTCCATAATGATAAACTTAACCAGGTTCACTCGATGAGGCAGCGCTGACGTCAACAACCTATCTTGATCTAGGGAAAAAAATGTATAAGGGTGTAAGAGCAGGATTGATTGACAGCCGCTTGGACCAATGGGAGCGCGCGTAGTAGCGGCTCTTTAAAGAGTCTACTAATAGGCATCGCTGGAGGGAGGGGCGAGGTGTTGGGCGTCGAGGAGAAGTTCGGTTGACAAGCCGTAACCAGCAGAAGGTGACGAGTTTAAAAAATTGGATTATTTGATCGCGTGCTTGGAGTTTACGTCGCGCGAACGTTCGTAGGGTCCATTAGAGGAGCAGGACCGCGTTTGGATTTCCGTCACTTAAAAAAAAAAAAAAAAAAAAGTCTCCCTCTCCCGTCTCGTTGAGGACTCGTAGGTCGTTGGACTCCCGATGCTGGGCGACGGAGAGCTTCAGCATGTTGCTACAGAGTTAAAGAAACCACAAGTTAACACGAGACGGGAAGAGGCTCTGTGCTGAGCTGTGCTAGCTGGCTACATGTGCTATGTGTGAATTTGTAACTGGGGCTGACAGAGACAGAGAGCTTGTCGTTTTTAATTTATTTTTTAAGCATAGTTAATATTATTTTAAGTGCAACAGCAGAACGAATAAATTTCTACAATATGGTTTTACCCTAATTTTCCCGGGAAACTAATTTTATTTAGTGAGAGGTTTCTGGTGTTAATATTGACACTTATGTGGATGAGAGGACACACAGTGATGGTTTTAATTTGCATCAGATTGTCAAAGAAACTCGCATAAAGTTATTGGGGAATTTGTTTGAGGTCGGTGCTGACCCTGAGTGAGTGAGGGCTGATGTTTGGACTCCTACAATGCCCTGATGGAGTTGTGTTGCTTATCATAAGTCTCTCTTTCTCTCAAACACACACACACACACACGGATGGATGGATGAATTCCCCTATTGCACCTTTTCATGAGCACATCATGAAAAGTTTCTGAAGTGACATTTTGGAGCATCCCTAATTTATAGGGGTTAGGTTATTTCCCATGTTGTGTTGCATGCATGTCCACAGAGGGTATAAACACGCATAGCGTTAGTTTCGTTTAGAAAAAAAAAAAAAAAAAACAACAGAAGAAGAAAAGCGATTGAACCAGGAAGCCGGCGGAAATGGCCGGGCAGAAGTGCACGTACCGCGCGCGCGACGCCGCTGATGACACTTTGTGTCCCAGGGAGCGACAGGAACAGTTCACTGGCTGCCTCCTCAGTGGCGCCTCCTCTTCCTCATCCGCCTCTTCGTCGCCCTTCTTCGAGACCATCGGCGGTTTGCTGTACCGTAAAAAGTTGGAGCAAGGCTGCGTGCAGTACCGCGAGGTGCTGGCCGAGGACAAGCGGCTCTACTCCATCCAGGCTTTACACGCGAGGACGCCCGGGATCCCTCACCACACCCTGGAGGACACCTACCGGCTAGTCGCAGAGCACTACTGGTGGGAAGGTACAGTAGATCATTCATCAATTAATAGAGGGCGTATAATAAGAAATAAATCCGCGTGCGTGTCACTGGACTGATGTGTTTATCTTCATGTGTCGACACAATCGTGTCCGTGACGTGTGAATGTCTCATTTCTTGTCAAGAGTTATCTTGGGCGACAGATGCACACGCCTTAAAGGCTGGGCTGTGACCTATTTGTGTGTGAAGAAACCGAGCTGGTCCACCCAAGCCCTGAACACCCGTCAGTCTCATCCACAAACTTTTAAACTTGTTACCTCCTGAGATGGGCTTTCCACGTCCTCTTGGGAACTTTTACATTTGTGTTCGAGCTCAGTTTTGAAAAAGAACAAAACCCCAAAATCAGATCTTCATATGAACATACTGTATTTTAGTCAGATCTTCTCTATCTAAGCAGTTGATATAGTTTTTCAGAGTTCCCGTGTTTGAGGTGGATGGAAGATACATTTCCAGTAGTGCGGTACATTGGTTAAGGCTCAGAAATGCTGCATACAGACACCAGCAGAAGTTTTGTATACTCCTAGGTCAAAACAGTGGTAGATAAACAAATATAAATTCTAAGGACTGATAATCTCCCCGTTATGGTGTTATCACAGGTGCAAAAAAAAAAAAATATGGTTATTATAATAGTAAATATAGTTGCAAGTAACGATGAGTGGGCCCAAGCATCTTGCGCCATCATCACCTGGACACACCAGGGCCCTGGATGCTGGGGGGGGTGAAGGCACAGTACATCGCCGCCACCAATACCATTGTGACATACTATTAATTATCCTTAGACTATAACATCATAGGGCTGGTGTCATAGTGCTTGCGCCGTAAAAGAAAAATCATTCCTCAGAAGAAAAATAGAGCCCTCAAATACTGACATTATGTCAGAGGTCGATGGAAGATACATTTCCAGTAGTTTGGTTTAAAATGCAGTACATAGTCCTAGGACAGTGTAAGACAAACAAATATAATTTCTAATGACAGTTTTTTGTCAGGTTCAACCCAATTAAGTATCTCCCTGTATTATCGCAAGTACAATAAATGGTCATTATAATAGTAATTAACTTCTTAAAATACTTGCCTTCTGTAATTTATTTGTAAGATAATGAACACTGTGCTTTTGCTTCCATATAGAAATTAAGGGGGTTTCAAGTTTTTCCACTTATCCCTTTTGCTACATTTGACCACTGATATGACGGTTTTTTTGGTAGATAATAAATCATTTGTAAGCCTTTTGAAATGACAAGGTTTAATCATTATTAATAGTTCTGTAATTAAACGTATGTCATTTTCTGATGTGAATTGTGTGAGTGACAAAATTGTATTAAAAACAAACTGTACTGTGTTTACTCCTCTGCACTAAACATGTGCATAAATGTAAAGATGTGTGCTGCCATATTTTTTGATATGTTTGCTAATCCACCATGTGTGTCATTTTCAGGAATGTACTTTCAGGTCAGAGACTTTGTTCTGGGCTGTGAAGAATGTCATCTGAAACAGGCTGAAAAAGCACAGGTAAGATGATGTGTATATCATAGAAGATATGATGCATTATAATATAAAATCATGTATTTTTGATATGGTGTTTGATATTCATGATTTGTCTGCTTTGTGGCTTTAGTGCTCGAATATGAGGAACATGTCTAAGATCATGAAATCACACAGTCATGAAGTTCTGAGCAAGCTGAATAGCCAACGAGAAGCTGGACTGTTCTGTGACATTACACTGAAAACTGGTAGTGGCCACTCGTTTGTTGCCCACAAGGCGGTGTTGGCAGCTGTGAGCGAGTATTTCCAAGAACTATTTACTGAAATGGACTCCACCACTGAACCTCAGCCACATGTTGACCTCACGGGTAAGCTCTTTCAAACACTTTGTTTTGAAAGTTCATCTTGGGGTTTGTCACCTCTTAATATGAAGTTTCCGGAGACTTGCAATAAAAAATTCCTGGAATGGAGGGAAGTTATCCTGATTGTGTGCACCATATGTAAAAACTAATAATAAATAAAAAAAAGGATGAAGTGGTCCTAAGTTTTGCTCATTGCTAATCATGTATTGTGTATGCTGTTTAGGTTTCAGTGAGGAGAGCTTACTTGCTTTGCTTGAGTTTTCCTATACGTCCACCCTGACTTTGAACTTGGGCACACTGACCGAGGTAGCAGCAATGGCTCGCCACCTTCGCATGTGGCCAGCTCTGGAGGCCTGTTGTGCTCTACAGCATGAGCAAGATGATGGCCATCAATACTCCAAACTGCTAAATCCCTTGGGAACACCCTCCGCAATGGCTGGGCTTTCCTCCATGAACACCTTGAGAAATCAAAGGTCCCCCTTAGGAATGATGGCAGGGTTTAAAAGAATAAGGGAGCAGGAACAAGGGGGACCTTCAGGGCCATCCTATTTCAGCACGTTGCAGAGCAGAGTACATGTAGTAGATGGGACTGATGAATCCGACAGTGATCAAAGGTTATCTGCCCAGTGCCTACTCCAGACAGAGGACAATGGCTTTCCTTGCAGCCCAACTCGCAGGATGAAACTTATGGACTTCAAATCTCCATCCAGCAAAAGGAAATTGTCCCCTCGTTCCTTAGCGTCAGTCATCCAAACATCTCCCTCTACTTCCACTCGATCCTCCTCACCATCCCGCCGACTGCTTCGCTCCACACCAGGAGCTGCACTAGCCCTGCGTAGGCTTCTACCTAAAATTGACCTCTCTTCCAAGAGGAAGAGGAAGTCCCCCTCTTATCAGCGGATATACAGGGTAAAGAGTGATATCTCTGTGCAACCGTCCCGATCTCAGCCAAGTTCAGTTATCACAGTGAAGGTGAAGCAGGAGGCAGAGGAGGAAGTAGTGCACAGTGCTGTCCCGCAGGATGAAGTGCACAGTCCTCGTGCTCAGGAAAAATATCGACTACTTAGTTTCCTTGGCTTGCAGCGGAAGTCCCTCGTGCCTGGTCCAGAAGAGCTCTCTGGCTGGGGGCAGAAAAAGAGACTTAGGAAGTTGAAAGTAAGTGACTACTCTCTGACAGCCCGACGCAAACCCCGTACACAAAGTCTAGGGGGAATTGCCTCTGGGTTGGGAGGATTAGTGGGAGTCGGCTCCTCTATGTCCCTCTGTGACATGACCAGAATGGATCTTCTGAAGAAAGTGACAAAAGCAGAACCCCATGTCACCACGGATAAGAAATTCAAAAGGAAAAACTATGCAGCTGGTCAGGGGGAGAATGTGAGTGTTAGGACTACACGCAGCCAATCAATGAAGGAAGACTCAAGGGGAACTCTTAATGAACGGCCATTAAGAAACCGTACTAGCAGCCCAAACAAACCATTACCTCGACGTCCAGGCAGGGAAAAGGTCAAAGTGCAAGGAGTCCATGCCTCCCCAAAGAAAGCTACAACAAAGACAAAACAGGAACCCCAAGAGTATGCCATCTCACAACCTGCCCCCTCTCACAGTGGTAGCCGGCGCAGTCGGGGACTCGCAGTAGCCCCTTCTAAAGCCAGCGTATCTGCTCGCAAGAGTGCTCCACCAGCAGACCGTTCTCTAAGAATCACCACCACAGAATCAAAACGCATGCTGCGCTACAACGTTGGACGTTCGACCACAGACAAGCGCAAAGGTTCAAGACAAAACAAGTCAGTCCAGGAAAAGTCCAGACAGACAAGTGGAGTGTGTAAAGCAAAAAGTGTCAGAGAGAATAAAAAGAATACGGCACACAGAAAGAGAACAGAGGACATGGCGGCAGATCTTCAGGGTACACGAGGTTGGGATTTTTCCAATACTAACCACGAGCACTACAATAATCCACTGTACAGGGTTATAAAAGAAGAGCCAGCAGATCCTCTCCCCCTGACCCAACCTTTTCTAAATAGTGATGCTATTGACCTGGGTAAACGTCAGAGCAAACCACCCGTGAAACTCTTGGACCAAGGTTTTCTCTTCGGACTTTGTCGACCATCAGGTGGAATCAAGAGGGAGGAGGAGAGTGTGGACATCTGTTTGACTCGCTCGGTCTCTCACAGTAGTTCTTCCCATAGCAACACATCACCTGGCGTTGTCAGAAGAGACCGGATTAGAGCAAGGATCACGCCAGAGGCATCTGGGTTAAATGGACCTCACTGGGCTGGGCTTGGCAACAGGTCTACTTCTTCTTCTCAAAGGGTGCTTGTCCGAGTGAAGAAGGAAGAAGAAAATATAGATGTGTCCCAGCGGTCGAACACTAACAGGAGGTTAATACAGCTGAGAGACAGCAAAGGGAGTTGTAAGGTTAAAAAGGAGCCACCAAAGACAAAGGTACAGCTGAGTACATTTAAACTTCTCTTATAATTAATATATACATATACTTGAAGCTTTGTATAAACTAGTTTTTTTTTCCCCCCAAGATTTTGCAAAGCAGCATATTTCTATAGAAAGCCTTGCTGAGTGAGTAAATCTCATGAATAAAAATTGTCATCTCTTTTCAAAGAATGTAAACAAGTTGTATCCTGTGAGCAGTCGGCGCACTGTTATGCTGGAGTCCATCCGACGTGCTCGCTTCAACCAGAAAAAGGGTCCTCGCAGTCAGTCCTCCGGCGGAGCCCACGCGTGCCTGCAGTGTAGAGCGTCTTACAGAGACTGTGATGGCCTCATCATGCACCGGATCAGGCACATCGAAGGCAAACACTGGCCATGTCCTGTAAGTTCCTTAAGACAATACTGCTGTAAGCTCTCTGTTAGCAGTTTTCTATATGATACGAGGGGTGTTCAAATGAAACCAGGACTTTTAATTGTACAAAACACTGTTATAAGAGTAAAAACTACCTTTATTTTTCTATATAATCCCCTGTTATACTAATGCACTTAACCTAGTGTGTCACTAGTGCTTGTGACTGCCTGCTTCACGTCTGCAATGCTGGCCTCCCAGGAAATCCTTTAATGGCCCAAACATGTGAGAAATAGCTTGGAGTGAGGCCACATCGCCCATACAGTCCTGACAATATCGATGTGGCAGCCAAGTTAATGTAATGTGCAAGATGTGTTTGTTGATCATTGTGTGTACAGTTCCCACAGACAGATGCACCTCTTCCGCAAGTTGGCGACAAGTATCAGGTGTTCCACCCGCTGACTGTTCACAGGAACACCTGCATTGGGCTTCAAGCGACCTTGGTCGGGATCATCATTCATGGACATCGTTAAAACATTTCCACCATTCAAAAATGTTTTGCTGCGGCTAAGAGTTTCGTCACCGTACTGTGCTTGAAGTCTTCTGTAAATGTCAATGGGTTTTACACCTTTATTTGAAATTTCGTCACAAGTCTTGGTTTGATTTGAACATCCCTCATGCAATATCTTTACCCAGCCTTTTAGCGATGATGTACAGATGTGATATTGATGTCTTAACAGCTACTTCTCCCTTCAGGTGTTTATCATTAAAAGGATATTAAAGCAAAACAATTTAATGACGAGCAACGAGACAAAAGTGCACACGACAAACAAATTGTACAAATCATGTACTTATCTGATCAAAAAAAGATACAAATCAAAACACAAACATTGTAACAGATATTGCTGTCCCTTCTGATCTCTGTTTTGTCTTTCATTCTGCCCTCATTTTGACTTGCGTTTCTTTTTATTCTTTTTCCACAGTTGTGCAGTAAGACATTCTTCAGACAAAAAAATGTGAGAAATCACATAAGGACACATAATCCCAAACTCTACAAATGCCGTCAGTGCATTGCTTCTTCTTAAGGTACCATTCATATGTATAAATAATTAGTATAAGTGTGGCACGTTTTCCTGAACGTATCGATGCTGTAATATACATTTAATAGGAAACACCTATGCAGTTTTTGACTCTAATTAGCCAGTGATGTGGTAGTAGCACAATGCAAAAGACCATGCAGATTGTGGTCAAAAGCTTCAGTTAATGTTCACGTCAAACATCAGAATGAAGTGTGATCTTTGGGACTTTGATTGTGGCATGATTGTTGATGCCAGATGGGCTGGTTTGAGTATTTCAGAAACGGCTAATCTCCTGGGATTTTCATACACAGTAGTTTATAGAATTTTAAACAGAACAGAGCAGAGGAGAAAAAAAAAAAAAGAATCCTGTGTAGAGACTTTTAACCACTATCTTCATGATGGTATGCATTGTGCTGCTGCTGCTGCTGATCATTTGGGTGATAACTGCATGAATGTGAAGGTCTACATACAGTAAGAATGCAAGTGTTCCTAATATAGAGTAAGATTGCAAGTGTTTGTAATTAATTGGAAATACACGTGTGTGTGTGTGTGTATATTTAATCTAAAGTCAACCGTGTGCTTTTTTAAAATTCCGTAGGTGGAGAATGCTGGGATAAAACGGTGAAGACAAAGGCTGACTTTTTTCTTTTTAAATTAAATTCTGTTTGGAAATATGAAACTGTAAATGACCGAATGTGTTACATGAGAATGAAGTTCAGTCTATAGATGTAATTATGGTTATTGGTAATTTGTGCTCTCTTTTTTTTCCCAGTACAATAATAGTAATTGTTTATTTAAATAACCAAACTAAAGATGTTTTGCAGTTTAGATAGATGGGGAACTTGAACAATTGATGTTTCTCTCAGGGGATGGAGTCTGGTGGTAATGGCGATATTTGTAAATGAGGATTGTGTAGAATGCTTTAAAAAGATTACTACTATTGTAATTACTGCAATTATAATATTATTGTTATTACATGTATTTTTATAAATAGTATAATCTTGAGTGCACTTAAAAAGGTAGCTTTGTTTTCAAACCTAAGAATACTTGTCAAGTGGTCAGGTGAGAGTTCTGGGATCTACTTGAATGGGGGCCGAGGTGGAGCTTTCGATCTTCCCTTGCCCCAAGGTAATTTGATAATAATAAATTAGAAAGTGGACAGGACGGAGGTTACTGGCACTGAATCATTCTCTAAATGAAGAGGGAGGGTTGGAAGAAAGAAGATTTATAGCTATTGACTGTAAATGAAAATGCCTGTCTTTGCTTATATTTGCCATCTTTATCTTTACCAAGAGGCAGATTTTGAATCTGTTTTAAAATAAGGGAATCCCAACAGGTCTAAATGTGACTTTTTACAATGTCAAATGTGTTTCCTGTATATTGCTGTTTTGGAAATTTGTTTTTAATGAGACAATTTAATATCTTCTCAGATTGAGAGATTTTTTTTTAGATCCAAAGCTTCCACAGGATTTAATGCAGTGAAGTTGTATGAAGTTTAAAATGTAGTGATTTTAGTCTAAAACTACAAATGTTTTCAAACTGTTAAAACAATATCAATATAAATAAATTTCGAATTTTACTCTGCAACTGTGTGGCAATATTGTCATACCACAAAATATAGTGATGTCATTTCAGTAATTAAGAGACAAAGCACATAAGAAAACTGCTTCTCACTATCTTTTTTTCTTTTCGTGCGTGTGATTTGGACCTCTTTTGTATTTCTGCTAATCTGTGGTGTCTTTTAATATTTGTAACTTTAAGTTTTTTGCATTGATGGAATGATTTCGGGATGTTACTATAAGATGTAAGCCATGAGGAAGTGCATCAGTGCAGCCCACTGTCAGCATTTATTTAAAAATCCTGTTTACATATGCATGACATGCTTATTGTAGCAAGAAGCATGAAATACATGAAAATGTATGTGTACTATCCTGCATTAAAAATATGATGTGGGCTGCAAAATAGTCAGTTATTTTATCTTCTCCAATAAAATGGAATTTAGACAATTAAAATGGAAAACAGACAATTAAAGGTTACATGGAAGCCCAAATTTAAAAGATCTTTATATGAGAGCTGCTTTGTAATTTGCATTTTACTAACAAGCACCTTTATGCCCATTTTATTACTTTTAACTTCATGCATTTTTACTGGACATTGACCTTTATTTTATTTGGACTGTAGATGGTTAGTTGTAGTTAATTAAAGGTAAGTGATGTGAGCTTGTGAAATATTAGCATTAATTTGAAGACTTATTTATTTTTGCTTGTTTATTTACTTACTTACATTTTGAATCCAGCTTGGTAATGAGATGCCACTCCTGACTGTTATCTTTAGATATTTTCTTCTTTTATGCTTATAAATGTAAATATGGAGTATGTTAAGATTATAATAGGGGTAAAAAAAAAAACAAATCATATATCATTATTATCAAAATGATAAAGCTTTCATTTCCCTTTTAAGTGCAAAATAAGTACTGTATAACATGTGGACCCACCAACAGCAAAATCATAATTTTCAAACATAAAAGCGAACATTTATGCGATGTACTGAAATGGGCTGTCTCAATTAGAAATGATTAGTAATAAGTATTAGGCAATTTTTTTCTTCATGTCTAGCATAGTTTCTACAAGAGGCGTTAAAGTCAAACTGGGACTTGTGATTAAATGACTTGTAAATGAAGCCATAAAAACAATCAACATTGATAGAGGACTTTAAGCACGGTACGGTGATGACCTTTTGGCTGCAGTAAAATATTGGAATGGTGCAAACATTTTATAGTAGTCTGTGAGTGGTGATCACGGCCGAGGTGAATATTACGACAACTTGTCACCAATTTACAGAAGAGACACATCTCCCTGTGTGGACTGTACACACAATCATTCATAGTTTTTAACTCTCATAACTGTGTTGTTACTCTGCACAATCAAAAGTCCCTGTTTTGCTTGAACACACCATGTTTATTATCGTGATGACTATTCACTGATGTAAAAATATACTTCTAAGGAATGGCTCCGTACACACACAACCCTCCTGATCTAGGTGTGTCACCTCAATAATGGAATTCGACTCCATGTAAAGGGAACATGAATCATTTAGGAATTGTGCAGATATTACAAAATTCCACAGATGCATCTGGAGGATTCCTGAAATAAGTGTGACATCCTGCAGAGCTTCTTAAAATTCCTGTGTGAATCACAGTCTGAGTCAAGTCCAACACTACAAACACAGGCAAGTGCAAACGCTGCAGTAATACATAATAAAACCTCATCCTGAATTAATTCCTAAAAGAAACAAGTGTTTTCTGGGAGACAAATGCATTTAATTGTCATGGATAAAACATCATAAAAGAAACCTTTAATATAAGTTTAAATCCAAATATTACATGACCTAATATTACCATACCATGATTATATCATATACCCTACCATGATGATACATCATATTACAAAAACACAAACTATATAACACATAACAGTTTAACTTGATTATAGACAATCTGCCTTATCAGACTTAGGGAAATTGTAGTTGAGGATTAGCTGAAGGCTTTAGTTCATAAAGCAATATCTACTGTATAAAGGTAAAACAACAAAATAACCACAACATTAGAAATAACTACCTAAGTGGAAGATTAACCCCATCAACAATGCAAAGTGGTTTTAACTAACTTTCATTAAAAGTCAATTGAAGTAATTGTTGAACTTCTTACTTTCTCAAATATCTAGTGATTATTATTCACAAAATCGATAGAAAACATACAAAATACACACACAGTTACTCAGCAGGTACTGTACAATCACAACTATTTCATCAAGCTGCCAATTTATTGTTGGGGTGAAGGAAAAAAAAAACATTTTAAGTATATAAATTATTTTAATGATGAGTACATTGTGGGAAAATGCCACCTTTAAGCAAACCACATGGAGTCATTCCTGTTTCTTTACATTTTACAATGTGACAAGAACCACAGTTTATTTATTATTATAATTTAGAGTCAGTAAAGTATGATTAAGTCTAATCTATGATTGTGTCAATCAGTGGCAGTGGCTTTTTCAGGCTTAGAAATCTACCCGGATTGTCGGCAGAAAAAATTATATCATTCTTCATTTTTTGCACATTATTGGTAAACGTGAAATGCATTTGCCAAAGTCGTTCGAATCAAACCAGGACTTTTGATTGTACAGAATAACAGAACACAGGAGAGTAAAAACTCCCTTTATTTTATATATATATATATATATATATAAAATTTAAAATAATAATAAATAAATATATCTATCTATATATCTATATATATAATCCCCTGCTACACGAATGCACATATCGTAGTGTTTCACTGGATACCATTAAGATAAAAAGAAGAAAACATGGTATAAATAGGTTGAAGTAATGTGGGACTATACAGGGGATGTGGCGATAACTCCTAGCTGAGTTTCTGTAAAGTGCAAGTGGTGTTTGTAAATGATTGTGTGTATAGTCCCCACAGACAGATGTGTCTCTTTGCTAGTTATTCATGATTTGTACAGTCTTCTTTTAAAATGTTAGAATCATTCAAACATTTTACTGCGGCTAAGAGTCTCATCACCAAACTGTGCTTGAAGTCTTCTTTAAATGTCAATCAGTTTTACGCCTTCATTCACAAGAAATTTGTTCCCGGTTTGACCTGAACACCCCTCGAACAATCTCCTCGTGACATCAAACATACGAACACTGCTTACAGAGAGTGCACAGTGAAGCATTATAAACATTTTCTGAGACATGTCCAGTCGAGATGTTGACAGCAGAATTGCTGTTTACACTGCACACTGTGTGGATATGCAAGTGTGTGGCTTATCTAAGAGCAACATGTTTAAGGAAGTGTTGTGCCTTAGGACTAGTTTTTACATTACTAGCTTGCTGGATAAAAAAAAGGCAGCATTCTTTAACAGAAGAACACGAAGAAATAAGAATAAGCTTGTTTATTATTTTTAGCATCTGCTCATGGGTAATAAATGTTTTTTTTTTGAGAATTACAATTAACCTCATGAGAAGATGTCCTGTGTGTATCTCTAGAGCAAAGTACAGTTGCAAAGTGACAAATCTAACCCGGGTGCTAATACTTCTGAATGCTCCTACTGTAGAACATGGTGATTTTATTTTAATAATTTGATTAACAAAAGGAGCTTTACTTGCTTAGTTTAACCATACTATCACAATTTTGTCTCCACACATAACATCCAGTAGACCTATTTGCATAATCATAAGCAAATGAAGCAATTATGTTAAAGAAAGTCACTGGGGACGGTGCTCTGAACCAGGTACCTGATTGTGCTGCTGCAAGTAGCGACGTGCTTTGCATGATCACGTGATTCCGCATTCTGTGTTGATATATGCGCACCTGTTGCCCTGCAAAACATCTCCCTTTTTTGCATAAGAATTAGGTCCATACTCCCTGTTTAAATGTTCTGAACGTCCCCCACACTGGACCTTCACAGCATTTGTTCTCAAGGTCAGAATATTCAACAACTAGCTGCTTTAATTGATTCATTGCGGACCCTTTTTGTGCCAGCCTGCTGCTGCAGTGCACTACAGAAAGATTACAGCAAGCAGAGTAATCATCATTCAGAACCATGGACTACAGCTGCAGGTGTTCTTTACAGCTTTTGCTCCAGTGTGAAATATGGAAGTTAGGGATTAGCAATATAGCCAATGCTTGAATTCTGAAACATTGAAATGGCTTCTTGTGTATATAAAAAAAAGAATCCTATAAAGTGAATACACCATATGACTAAAAGTATGTGGACAGTTCACCGCCACACCCTTAAGTGGTTCTTCTCCAAAACAAGGCTGGAGGAACACAATTTTAACAAATGTCTTTGTGTGCTGTTGTGCTAAAATGTCCCCTTCCTAGATTGAAACCTTAACGCCCAAACCTGTTCCAGCGAGACAATGCCCGTTTGGTTTTCCAAAGGTGGTGTGGAAGAACACCAGAGACCTGCACAGAGAGCCTTGACCTCAAAGTCGCTTGGATAAACTGGAAACCTCATTGCCCAACATCAAGACTTGCCTCTATTAATACTCTTGTAGTTAAATGGGCTCAAATGCATTCTTATACATTGCATAAAGCCTTGCCAGAAGAATGGAGGCTCTTAGAACAACAATGAGGAAACAAAATATGGAAGACATGTTCAGTGCACACATATGATCTATGATGGCTATGTGACTAACATACTTTTGGGCATAAACTGATTTAGGACTGTCAAAAATCTGCCCTACCTGTACGTTCATGCATTTAACCGATCAGTCGTAGAAACACTACACTGGATAGAATCGTGTACATGCAGGTCGAGAAATTTAATGTTCAAATTAAACATTAAAACGGGAAATAAAAAACGCTATTTTAATGACTTGGTATGATTGTTGGTGGATTTGAGTATTTTAGATACTGCTGATCTCCTGTAATTTCCAAATGAAATAGGCTTAATGGAGCTTACACAGAATAAAACAAAGTTGCCATTATGCAGGCTGAAGTGTTTTCTTGATGGTAAATATTAGGTGTGAATGACATGATTGGTTTAAATTTAAAGGGTTCCTCAGGAATACCTAAAGGAATAACCACTCTTTACAACTGTGATGAGTAAAAAAAGCATCTCAGAATACACAGCATGTCAGTGCTGGTCCAGTGAGCAGACGTTTCAAACTTGTCAGCCAAGAACAGGACACCCCCCCCCCCCCCCTTCTTATTAAATTTTTTTTTTAGTACCATCTATGTTTTTAGATCTAAAAAGAAAAGTTTTATTTATATGTGGTGTGTTAAAATATTTAGATAAAAACTATTTTAGACTACTTAATTTTATTTAAAGATTTAATATGTGCTTTTAAGATTTGCTAAATGAACACATGATTATGACAGAAGTTGAAATAAATCCACAAAAACTGATTTACCATCTAAAGTAAAGCCATCTACAATACAGTATATTTCACATTGCAGATATGATAGCAGTGCAGTAAAACACCCCATTGAGGGGGAAATAAGCACACACTCATGGACACTGTACATCCACAAATGCAAAAGTGGCCCCTGAGTGACAAATAGCTGAATTACTAGACAAATTACTTTATAACAAATAAATAAGTTCAATTTTCAGGGCCATTTATTTCTTTCTGTCTGATACTGCATATTTTATGTGCAATTCTACTTAGGCATAACTTCAAATAAGTGCACAATGCATGTTTTATTTGTTGACAATATAATGTGTAAATGCTGAGCTTCATGATTAAGACTTTCCTAAACTAAAATGTAAATCTGCTGATACTGGAACTACTCAAAAAAACAAACAAAAAAACAAATAGCAGACTAAACTTCTTCCATCAATGCATGTAAACGTGAAATAAGCAGAACTGGACTTGTTTGGTGTTTTTAAAGGCGTGAGGCAGTGTGAAGTCAGTGGGTGGGGATGTCTGCTTTGCGGTTACAGAGGGTGTGGTAGCCCTCCTCAGGCAGGGAGTACATGGACAAAGCCTGCTTAAACTCTCTCAGAGGACAGTAGACATCACTGCATCCGGGGATCTTCTGATCCTTTGAGGCACAAAAGGACAGATATAGAATTATAAGTAATGCATTATATCATTGAATGCCCACAAAATGTGTCAGGGGTCTCACCTGACCAATGTAGGATACTTTGACATAGTGCTGCTTGTTTTGTTGGTGTTGGTACAGCTCGAGTGTGAGGTCAGCAGCATACGGAGGCCATCTCATATCGAACACACCCAGTGCCATCAAGCACGGCATTAATGTAGTGTCGTGCACCGAGTACAGAAACAGCTTCCTTGTTCCACAAACACAGACACACGTTTTCATAAAAAACAATTAGTTATGTCTCAACACTAGAGAGATAAAGCGGCTCACAGAATGTTTATGAGCAAGTAGACAAAGGAAATAGGACTTACTGCAGTCTGTCAACATTATCTCAGAGTACGGGTCATTAAATGCTGCTAGATTAGGACACTGGGTTATCTGTTAGCATTTTTAAGATGTTTCTTAAAAATGCTAACAGATAACCCATTGTTACAGTCTGTTTCATGTATGTTTGTTCTCTCTATCTTGTTTTTAGTAAGTGTGGTTTATTAAGTCCAAGGGGCGTTCGAATCAAACCAGGACTCGTGCTGAAATTTCTCATGAATGAAAGCGTGAGCCAAATAACACTTACACAAGACTTCAAGCACAGTACTGTGATGAGACTGTAAGCCGCAGTAAAACATCTGAATGGTGTAAACGTTTTGAAGAAGGCCGTATGTACAATACCAGCTATGGAGGCTCAGAGCACACTGCATTTGTTCTCATGAACATTCAGCGAGTGGAACTTCTGATCACTGAAAATCATGGATAACTTGCCACCACCTTGCGGAAGACACGTATCTGTCCGTGGGAACTGTACGCAAAGTCATTCATGAACACCACTTGCACATTACAGGAATTTAGCAGAGAGTTATTACACATCCCCCGTACAGTCCTGACCTTGCTCCAAGTCAATTTCAGATAAAACTTTTTACTTTGATGGTCACCAAGCACTAGTGAAACGCTGGGATAAGTGCATTAGTGTAGCAGGGGATTATACAGAGAAATAAAGGGAGTTTCTTTTTCCCCTCTCATAACTGTTATTCATTACAATCAAAAGTCATGCTTTGACTTGAACAACCCTTATGAAATACAAATAGCAAAGTCCCCCTGTCTCTCTTTTTGGTGCCAGATTATTGTTGATGTGAATGTGACTACTTTCTATAAATCCTACAATGCATTTACTTTAAGTCTTCAGGAGAAATAACACTCACCTGTCTGAATCTGAGGCACTATGCTGAACCTTGGTCTCCATGTTTGTGAGCAGAGTGTGAAGAACAGGACCCACACACAGCTGAAGATTCTCCCTGAATACAAACAAAACCACACAATTATAATCCACAATGTTTTCATTTTATCAATATGTAGCTCCCCAGTAACTCCTGCTATTTAGGAGCAATGTCTTATAGTGTCTATATACACACAGGGTGTCCAAAAAAAGGTCAGGAACCAATAAGAGTACCAAGTACATAGCTATTCACTCACTGGCCACTTTATTATAAATACTATAGTAATCCTGGCAAAACCTCTCTTTGTTCTCAAAGCAGCTGTAAATGTTCATAGCATTTATTTTACATGACGCTGGAAACATTCCACGCAATTCAAATGCAATGTCATGTTAGTAACCTAGTAACCAGTATGAGGATCTATCCAATGACGGAAACTTTAAAGCACTTTTTAAACTTTTACTTGGATAAGAGCGTCTGCCAAATGCTTACAGTAAATGTAAATGTAGAATGGAACAAATCCCAAATTCCCAGCATGTCCCAAAGGTGTGCTGTCAGTTTTAGATCCAGTAACTGGTAAGGCCACTCATTGCCATGTTCATTAAACCAGGTCAAGAAATACCTTCAATAATTAAAAAATACATATGGTCATACAACAGTCCTAAATTTAAGAGATTAACATACACTCACTAAACATTTTATGATCACGAACGCTAGACTAATACTGGATCGGGCCTCCTTTTGCTTTTAAAACAGCATGGATTCCACGAGGTGTTGGAAACATTCGTTTGAGGTTCTGGTCCGTTGTGACAGGATCGCATCACGGACTCTTTGCAGATCTTTCAGCTGCCCTTTCACGCTGTGAATCTCCCGTTCTATCACATACCAAATGTGTGGATCCAGATCCAGTGACTGGGAAGGCCACTGAATAAAACTGAACTCACTATCTAGTTCATGAAACCAGTCTGAGAGGACTTTGCTTTCTTTGTGACATTGTTTTAGTAGACATTAGAATATGGTAAACTGTTGTCATGGACATACAGTATGGCCAGCAACAGTCCTCAAATAGGCTGCGGCATTAAAGTGATGATCGGTTCGTATTAACGAACAACACTCCCCACACCATTACACCACCTGCACCAGTCAGGAGACAGTGTTTATTGGGTCCATGGATTCCTGCTGTTGGTGCATTGAGATTCATTAGACAAGGCTAAGTTTTTCCAGCCTTTAGCTGTTCAGTTTTGGTTATCCTGAGCCCACTGCAGCCTTAGTTTTCTGTTTCTACGTGACAGAAGTGGATCCTGGTGTGGCCTTCTGCTGCTGTAGCCCATCTGCCTCAAGGTTTGACACACTGTGCATTCCAAAATGCTTTTCTGCTCACCACATTCGTACTGAATGATTTGAGTTACTGTAGCCTGTAACTGAGTGAGGTCACTCTATGTTGACCTCACTAATCAACAAAGCATTTCCATCTTCAGAACTGCCATTCCCTGGATGTTTTTCTCTTTATAGTACCATTCTGAGTAAATTCTAAAGACTGTGGTGTATGAAAATCTCGGCAGCTATAGAAATACTCATAGTAGCTCGTCTGGCACCAACAATCAAGTCACAATTAAAATGACTTAAGATCACATATTTTCCCCCCATTCTTATTGTGAGTGTGAACATTTCCAAAAGCTGCTGGCTCATATCAACATGATTTTAGGCACTGCAATGCTGACACATAAGTGCTTGATTAAAGAATTGCATGAATAAGGTATTCATTTGCATGAATAAGATATGCTTGTGCTACTAAAAAGTGGTCAGTGAGTGTATCTCAATCCTCCATCGAATGGAAAGGCCTTTGTTTACTTGAAAGGGGGAGGGGGGGGGGTATTTTTTTTAAATATAAAATCAAATTGACTCCTGACTTTTACAGAGACCCTATAGTGTACGGTATACATGTAGAAAACAGAGAAACAAATCCAATTTATGGTCAGAGTTCTACTTTTACAATGTTAAATCTGCCACATGTTTAAGTTGCTTAGCTGTAAGATGCCCTCTAGAGCGTCTCACCTGTTACTTGGCTCATAGATGTGCCAGATCATATCCACAGCTCTCTGCTCTACTTTAGATCTCCAGCTATCGAGCGCTGCAGGAGATGGCAGTCTGTGAGTCTAAAAAAAGAAACAAAATGAAAGCTCCTGGCCCTCATGGTGATAGGATGGGCAACACTATCAATTATTGGATTTATGACATGTACAGTACATATAGAGTTTTGAATAGAAACATATAGACCAAGTGTTGATCAGAGTTGTGTATGTATGCATATTAGCAATAAATACAAATAATGAAATGACACTACTATGATCATTGGAACACACAGCATCTACCAGGGATACTATGATATGGCCATGTACGTATTCATAGACTCTCATAGACAGTTCTTAGATACTATGTGCAAAATATTGCTCCAACCTCTCTGGCCACCATGTCATCCCTAATGAGGATGAAGTCGACACGCTGCTGAGGCTTGACACCCAACACACTCTGAATGCTCTGGAGATCAGAAGCAATGTCGGGCAACGTGGAGGATTCTGCCCAGCGAGAACTGCAGACCAGAAAACACCACAAGTAATCTCATCATTTAAAAATGTTGCAGGTTATTTAAGACAGTAATGGAAGTTCATTTTGGTTGCAGACTTAATTTGAGACGCCTACACTGTTCTGAGCTCAAAATCATTTAAAGTCAGCTGAGGCACAGAATGGGATACAAAACTATTTAATGGAACCATTGTGTTCGTAGATGTGTGTGTTGCGGTGTGTAGCAAGGTTTAATGTGCTTGTGTTGTGAACAAAGTTGGTGTGTTTGTGTCAATGTCTGGTTTTGTATGTGCTGGATGGGTGACAAAATTGTCCTATGGATTTGGACAGTATTGATTTCTCAAACTGGTGTCTTAAAGAAAGATAATTACGAGCTCTGACCAGGTTATGTGGGATGTTTGTTTACCCACATGCCAACTTAATCATATGACATTAAGATAAATGCACATATTAAGTAAGGCTCTGTATCAGCGGTCAGTATAATTTAATCAGCCAGTTGGAATGCTCTACTGTGATTTTTCTTCTAATCTGCTCACAGTGATGTCATCATGGTGATGTGATGCATCGCAACCTTTGCCAAAAACCGCTGCTTTGCGACAATGTCATTTGTTAAAAGCACTATACAAATAAAATTGAATTGAAAAACTATCCAATAGTTTCCAATTTTTTGGATGAAAAAATAATAGTAATAATATGACAAACGTTAATCGTGCCTGCATAACAACTGTAATAATCATCCACAAACCTTCAGCGATTATCTTAACAGTAATAAAGGTTCTACGTCTTATCTCACCCACTGAGCAGCCTGAGAAGTTTGCATCCGTGATAGTTTGGGTAGAGGATTTCTTTTTCTGCTTCTTCTGTGAAGATAGGTACAGGTTCTGAAAAAAAAAAAATGATGGAAGGTTATATATAATACATGTTCTGATTTATCCTCAACACATCTATACACACACACACACACACACTCAGATGGTGCATTTGTCTTTACCTGCCTGTTGCTGCTGGAACAACCCTGCTACCAGACACCGGGCTGATTCGATGGTACGGACGATGTTTGTTGAACGAATGCTGTAGATGAACAGACTCGAGCTCAAAACTCATATCAGCAGTGAGTGTTGGTCATACAGAACGGTTATATGCCAGTGGAAGGGAATTGAAAACTAACTCACTAAACTTCTTTATTGTTGAAGCGGGGGCTGAGGAAGGACGTGTCCTGAATGTACCTCTTCCTCAGCCTTAGTCCTAGATCATAGAGTTGTTGCATGCCCACCGTGGTTAGCTGACCTGGGTATGTGCCACCCTAAGGGACAGGGACTCTGAGGTGAATATCATGGACTGGATACATGGCATGAATAATGCACCTAAAACTCTAGGCCAGTGTATACGGAGTAGTTAAGAGAATAAATAAAGAGATATAAACAGTACTTCAGTAGTCTGAAGATAAAAACAATGGAAAGACTTTTTTGTTTCATATTTACAATATTATAGGTTTACAACTTTCACCTTTTCTACTCTCAAACCAAAAACAACCTTACTATGACCTCTTTTAATACAAGCATAATAAAAATAAATAAATAAATAAAAAATTGACAGCATTGCCCAGGTGGCACAAAAGACACCCAAACCTATCGTAGGTGTTAAATGTTTTAAGGTTAAATCTTGCTTCTTGCTCTGCTGACTGTGGCAAAAGTGCTTTCTTTGCATGTGTGAATCATGAATATGATCATCAACAATAATTTATTTAGCTTCCTTATCCAACACCTCAACCTTTCTCTTCCGTCTCATATCCACACAACATGTTACTGTACACATGAACTGACCGTCAATGGTCTGGCCCTGTAGCTGTCCTCCACAGGAGAAGGGGGTCTTGGGCCGCCCTTTAAGTCTGTAACGACATAATCGATCTTGGTGTGATCTGGAACCTCCAGAAGGTCAGGAACCCAGTGCGCCTGGAAAGACCAATAAGCCATCATACTGTAACGCGTTAATGCTCAGCAATTCGGTAAGAATCCCTTTATTTATTTATTTGCTCGTTTGTTTGTTACAGTGAACCTCACCTCCAGAACATCCGGTATAGACTTCAGTGGTGTTCTTGCTCCATGTCTAAACAATACCTGAACTAGTTTTAGCTCATACTGAGATGAGGACTGGTCAGAACTAGGATGATTAGCCTGTACAGGCTCAGTGGTTTTCTGCTGCGCCCAGAAGACTGCAGAGCCGAGAACCACCGTCGTCATAGCACCCACGCGGGCCAACATGATGTCGTACCTGGAGAGTCGAGGGAAGGAGAGGGGGAGGGGGTGGGGGAGGGAGAGAGGGAGAGAGAGAGAGAGAGAATATCTATTACTCTGTCATTTAGAAATTTAATGAGATGTACTATCAACATAGAGATGATGGATTATTAGCACAGAAATATGAAAAGTATATTCATGGACCTTTTTCCCCCCATCAGAAATAAAATTAGCTATCAGAGCTTTGATCACACTGACATCAGACCAATCTTCATCAGACACTCAAATTGTTTCAAATAAATTTTAGTGTCAGGGTATTTTTTTAAAAGAAGAGAAAGGGGAACAGACAGCGAATAGATCCAACTAGTGGGTAATAATCCAACGTTTACATCTTATACAACCTCACTGCCTTTATATGTAATTTCCAGCGTTACTGACCATTTTGTTGTGCTGTAGATTAATGGTAATTTTTTTAAAACTTAAAAATAATGTGTGCATGCTGACAGCAAAACATGGATATTAGTATAATCTGCTAACTCGATCATTTTAACCTCTTAAAAGACTCCAGAGTATTAGGAACACTAGACAAATTGCCTTTAAGTTTGCCTTGCTGAAGCTGGAAAGGAGGATGCTGTCCATCATGTCCAACACCTGTCACCCACTGTATGAAGCTTTTGCCAAGCAGAAGAGCATGTTCAGTGACAGACGTCTATCACAGAGCTGCTCTTATGACAGACTCAGGAAATCCTTTGTTCCCAGGGCCATATGCTGCTTTAACACCTCTTTACTGTGCCTGTGGACATGATTGGGATTTTTGGTCAGACGGTCTCTCAACCACTACTCATCCTTGGCTGTATGTGTAGCTCTCCTTCATAAGAGAATCTCTGTTCACAGTCATATTTATCTACTCATCATGTGCCCTAGTATGTATTGGCTTTCATTACCTCAGTCTTGCACCACTCACTTTTGCACAGCCGTCACTTTTAATTGCTATAATTCAGTTGCTTAGCTGAAATTGCATTAGCCAGCCTACTAAATATTCATCCTCATTCACCTATATTTGCACATATTCATTTCATTCTTTATATATTATATATATACACAGTATATACTGTTTTCTCTTAGTCATTTTGTGTGGATAATTTCTGTTGAAATTGATTGGTATTAACAGCCCCAAAGTGTGCCAAGAAAACATTCCTCACACCAATAAACCACCTCCACCAGCCTGAAACTGTTGACACTAGGCTAGTTGGGTCCAGAGATACTTCTGACTTTATTCATTAAACCAGGATAAATATTTTGGTGAGTCTGCTGCTGACAGAAGTAGAACCGGATGTGGTCTTCTGCCGTTGTAAGCCATCTGCCTCAAGATTTGATTTGTTGTTCATTTCCGAGATGCCTTTTTGTTCAATTCCACAATTGTACAGATTGGTTATCTGAGTTACTGTAGCCTTTCTGTCAGACTGAACCAATTTGGCCATTTTCCAGTGATCACTCGCCAACAAGGGATTTTTCATCCTGATAATTGTTTTTTTTAATGACAGCATTTGTAAAAATACTCAAATGAGTCTGTCTGCAGCAATAATCATGCCACCGTCAAAATCGCAGAGATCACTTTGTTCCATTCTGATGGCTGAAATGAACATTACCCAAAGTTGCTGGCCTACATCCAGGTGAATTTATATCTTGCACTGTTAGGATGGTTGTTGACTGATTAGAGAATTGCATGTGTAGGTGGTCAAGGCATAAAGTGCATTTGGTGAGATACAGAGGCTGACGAACAGGCCGGAATTATTCAAAATGTCAAAAAAGGGTGACAGTAATCCGGCTGCAGCACAAGATTTCGGATGCGACTACCCTGATAAATTGAGTCCAGTAAACCTGCTGCAGAACAAGATTCCTGATGAGACTGCCCAGATAAGTTGAGTCCCAAACCTACAGTTAGACAGGCACATTGATTTTAACATGCAACATTTTTACAGAATCAAAAATATCGCAGCACAATATTTATAATTGTTCTTTGTGTTAAGCATGAAACTGATTAAGAAGTCTGGCAATGCAAACTACTATCAAGAAGGCTGAGAGACGCCCGACATTAGGGTGGGTTTCTCTGATGCGGTCAGACACAGTCACTACACACAGTATATTCAGTAGCATTTGCGACTACCGTGAAAATGTACCACAGATTTAAAGCAATGTGAATTTAAGTATCTGTTGTATAAGTGACAGCAACTGAAATTCTGGCAAAGAATTCAAGGTCATTGTCAAAGTCATGATGGAAATTTCTTGACTGCTCTGAAAACTATGGACCCTTCTTCCTATCCATGCCAAATGCTTCCACACTGTAAAACAACAAAACCATGTTTTCCATCATGCTTTTCCACCAACCCAGTGACTCCTATCTTGCTGCACCATACAGTATACATTTGCAATATGTTGGGTCTCATATAAACGCTTGTATCTACTTTGTATTCTTTTATTCTAGTTTTATTCATTTCACTGTGTTTTCATTCAACTGTACATGTAAAGATGATACATACATGGATTTATATCCTTGTTGTGACTACAAAGTGTCCTTGGAACTCTGATAATTGCTTCTAAATGAAATGATATGAATGTTATAGTGCAGCTGATAGAGCTGCTGCCTCCAAGGTCTCTGAATCAACCCTGAGCTCATGTCTATGCAGCGTTTCTGAGTTTGTTCTCCCCTGTGTCTACATGGGTTTCCTCCTACATTTTAAAACTATGCCAATAGGTGGATTGCATGAAAATAGGGCAGGGTTAAAGCATCGAACTACTGATCAGAAGATCCCAGGTTCAAACCCTACCACCACCAAGTTGCCCCTGTTGAGCCCTTGAGCAAGGCCCTTGACTCAACTGCTCAGATGTATAATAAAATAAAACTGTACGTATTTCTGGATGTAGTGGTTAGCACTGTTGCCTTGCCCCTCCAGGGTCTGGGTTCGATTCCCGTCTCTGTGTGCATGGAGTTTGTATGTTCTCCCCGCGCTTGGTGGGTTTCCTCTGGATACTCCGGTTTCCTCCCACAGTCCAAAGACATGCAGATTAGGCTAACTGGTGTTCCCAAATTGCCCGGAGTGTGTGAATGAGTGTGTGTGCCCTGCGATGGATTGGCACCCTGTCGAGGGTGTACCCTGCCTCGTGCCCTAAGTCTCCTGGGATAGGCTCCAGGCCCCCTGCGACCCTGAATACAGGATTAAGCGGTATAGATGGTGAGTGAGTGAGTGAGTGAGTGCGTCTCTCTGGCAAAGGACATAAATGTCGCCTCACGCCCAGTGTTTCTGGATCTACTGTAACCAGAATGAAGCAGTTACAAAAAGTGAGCTGATGATTCTTTTCATTAGAGTAAATTAAAACAATTGACTCACCAACAAGACTCTTTCGACTCGCAATTGATTCTTTGCCAGTTTTGCAAAATGTGTTTTAAGCCATTTGTCTGACCTTTGACAAACAAAACAATTATGTAACAACTGTTTATATTATTGTTATAATAATATTAATAATAATAATTATTATTATTATTATACTGTTTTTCTAAACAACTCCGACGTTATATAATGAGTGAATAAATAATATAAATAATATATATATAAGAGAAGCAGGAAGACAGAATGCTGATAGACGTTAAGCAGGAGAATGATGTGTTACAGCTCTTTAGGTTGGCTGCCTCAGCTCCACTCATTAACCACGGATCATCACCCGGTACAGCACTGTGTCACAATGCGTTTGCGACACCTGATGTCGCTAAATGATACAAAATCCGGCAGGTTGTTAGCTAACTAGCATTCGACTCTTCATAGTAAATATATTTTTTAAAAATATTAAAACAATAAAGCATTGCAGCTACTGTGAAGTTTTTCATTTATCTGTATATTTGTTAGGGAGGGTAGGAGAGAGTTATACAAGTTTACTGATATAATTCATTTAGAGGCTGTCGGGGCTGAGATGTCATATCCCTGCGGTTAGCTGTTAAGGACAGCGCGCGCTACCTGACCCTGGTCAGACAAATAACGAACACATTCGTTTAAACAAAGTCTGTTAAACCGATCCGGTTAGTCGTTTTACTCACTAGTTCACTGGTCGTCGGTTAGCTAACTGCAGTTGCATTCATTCCTGTTGGCAAACTTTCGCTATTTTGAAACCGCAAGAGCCGGCTGATAGAGAGGGGTCTGCTGGACTTTGTAGTTTTCTTGCGCCATACTATTCTCGTGTAACGTTTAAAAAAAGACTACATTTCCCAAAAAACAGGTCATTTAAGCGCTTCTTTCACCGCGTGCATGTATTACCGTATATATTAATGTATTGGAGCAGAAAATAAAAATACAGGCGCGTGGTTCACACTAAATACGTAGCATGTACAAGTGGCCAGGTGATGTGAAATGGGGTGAAGAGGTGTCCTCCTCTCCTGTTCCCTGAGTAACAGAGCTGCTTAGGAAAGAGTGACTTCCTGCTCAGTTAAATGGTGTGTTTCTTCAGGTTTTCCAAAAAATCTAAATACAAAGCATCTAATCTAATTTACAGAACATCACCTACATGATGGACATTTCTTTTATAAACACACACACAGTTTCACTCATGACGCGACTCTTTTAATGCATTTGTGGTAGGTTTGACTATGTTCTTTCCCCCTATGTATGGAGTCTTTTGGGACATTCTGTACTTGTAAATGTTGCAATAACAGTCATGATGTTGCAATACTAATTATTGCAAAGCAGTAAGGTGATGCAGTACTGTCTGTCTGTTATTTTGTGTGTGAAGTTTTGCACATTCTCCTCATGTCTGCACGGGTCATTAGAAGCCAGTAGTCTATCAGGATCAGCCCAGACCATTCACTGTGCTAAAACTTTATACATCAGCATAAAATGTTATACATCTAAAAATCTTGAGACCTGAATGTCCTCATATGAGGACATGCCATTTTGTCCCAACTACATTGTTTTTAAGTCCTGTACGATTCTCATATGAGAATCATTTGGGTATTATTTCTTTTGGCAAACTTTGTTCTGTTTGAAGACACTGATTAAGTGCTAATAAACAGAAACAGTGAGGAGACATTAAAAGGTTAGATATTCTTCGATTCAGAAGAATATCTAACCTTCTGACCTGTTGGGATCTGACCTCCCAACACCAGTACACAGGTGTTGGGAGGTCAGAGGCTGTTAATTTGCACCTTTCTTTTTATTTATACTTTTTAATTATTTCTTGTCCATGGATGCAGACTTGGGGGCCTGGAGCCTATCCCAAGAGACTTAGGGCATGAAGCACGGTACAACATGGCCAGGGTGTTAATCCATTGCAGGGTACACACACACACACACACACACACACACACACACACACACACACACACACACACACACACACACA
>JAQQZT010000036.1:9144279-9164550 GCA_030068275.1 Clarias platycephalus | reverse complement strand
ATTACATGTTTGCTAAACGGTTTATGGAATAGTATGTGTTAAGCTTAGTTAAATAATTTTGTTGTATTTGTTTACATTTTATTTAACTAATATTTATTGAAAGTAGTGATTGGACTATTATTTATTAGAAGTAATGATTTACCTATTACTTATCAGAAATAGTGATGTACCTTTTTGGTGTTTTTTCGTTTAAGGATATCGACCACTTACTGTAGTTGAATCTACTTTGAACAATTGTTGTGTAATCTGCAAAGCTGTCAGACACAAGAATTAAAAAGTGATTCCAGAGTTGATCCTGATGTCCCCTATAGTTGGCTAATGGCTTTTTTCGAGTTTGAAGCAGAAGCTGATGTGCAAATTTCCAGATAACTCGACAGTGTCTCCCACGCTGACTGACCATGCCCGAGTCAACTGTGTGTTGCCATTACACCCAATTAAAAAAAAATTAATGGATTAAAGCTACATAAACTAAGTGGACAGACTGTGAATGTTAGCTCTAGAGAGTGATAGTGAGTGGTTTATGCCCTTTGTACACAAAAAGCCAACTTTAGTAATCCACCGTGTACACTCTCATGATGGATTGCCATACACAAGAAAAATAGAGAGACAGGAGACGTGTGCCGACTTACTGCCAGTAATGCTCAGCTCTAGCAGTTTTGGATAAAAATGACAGAGCAAAAGGTGTTACTGGAAGTTAATATAGTAAGCACAACTTTTTCTATGTAAGACCTTATAAATGTAACTTTAAAACAATGTGTGTTATTTATTACAACTTTAGTTTTGGAGGCTTAAGATACGTATGTGCTATAAACCAAATATTGATTATATATCTTTATATATTAGGATCATGTGATTATAATGAAATTATAATTTTCAAAAGGTGCTGTAAACAGTGGAGGATGTGATGGAAGTGGTTAAAATATTTAGCTATGGTACAAAAGTAAGAAGCACTTAATACACAGCACTCGTTTAGCTTATTTGTGAAACTAGAGAACTGTACACGTTTTAGCTATTTCTCAAAATATAATGGTGTAACATTCAGGATCTGATTTTAAATCATCAAAACTGATTTTTAAACTTTCCAAAATTTCAACAAAGTAGAAAGCACAGCTACATAGTGAGAAACACATACGAATTTATATCGCTTTAAAAGATGAGCCTTTAATCCCTGATCTTTATCCAGCCACTCTTACACTTCCCATTTGCACTTTTCTCTCTGAAGCAGCTTAATGTGTGTTCAAGAACCAGCAGGGACCATTTGACATACAAAGCCCCCTAAGTCTATAGAAGAGGATCTCATCATTACCTGTCCCACTGCTGTCTCAATAAAACAGATGAAAGTGTATAAGAGCAGCTCAGCGTTCCTGCCCTTGTTTCCTGACGAAGAGAAAGAAAGTCCTTATCCTGCTGCTCCGGGGTACTTGGGGTTCTGGGCCGATGGTGCCTGCTGGGCAGTGGGCACGTTGAGCAGTGATGCGCCCTGTGAAGATCTGCAGATATGATTCGTGAGCCTGCGGTGATGATGAGTTGCTCCTGCTGCTCTGAAGGTAGTGACACGCTTCCCTAGTGCTGTGGGAATGAGGGCACGAGTGTCGGGCAAACAGAGAAATACCGGGCCATCTCTGGGAGTGTTTCCTATCACCACCCCCCACCACCAACCCCATGTAAACACACACACACACACACACACATACAACACCCCCTCCCCTTTGCCCAGGACATACACAAGCACACGTCCTCCTCCCTCTTCTCTTCCTCTTTCTCTTGCCCACTCTTCACTTTCTGGCACTGTATTTTGGTGAGAAGAATACCACGGCATAAGAAAAGGAAGTGAGATTGTATTGGAACACAATGGGTGTTTGACTGCTTATGAAGTTTTAATGCTTCTGGTTCACACTGGTGTACATGTGCCTTAGTGGGATTACGTATGTGTGCGTGTGAGCTTAAACGTTTACTAACTGTATAACTGTATACCTGTGTAATCCGTTCAATTCTTTTCAATTATTATTACCTCCTATTATTCCCCTTTGGAAAAAACTAGCATACCAACATATATGTATATTGCATCTAAATATATCATTATGACGCATTTGTCTGTGTAAACTGTACACGCAGTCATTTACGAACACCAATCACAATCGTTTGTTACAGAAACTCATCTGGTTGTTACTGCCGCATCCCCCATACAGTCCTGACCTCATTCCAAGCCTTTTCCACATGTTTGGAATGTTTAAAGTAGTTCCTGGGAGGCCAGCGTTTTAGACGAAAGTAAGCAGTCTGATCGTGGCTCCAGCATACTAAGAAAACTTTCTACATTAATGATATCCAAACATTAGTGAAATGCTGGGATACGTGCGTTAGCGTAGCAGGGGATTATATAGAGAAATAAAGGTAGTTATTACTCTCATAACTGTTACTCTGTACAGTAAAATCAAAAGTCCTGGTTTGACTTGAACGGCTTTCATAGTTCAATTTAAATGTGAAATGGTTTTAGTAAATTGACTATTCATTAAGTTCAGAATGGAGTTTCAGTACGTTTTAAGTTATTTAATGATGAAGTGGAGTGTAAACTATGTCTCACTGATCTACACCCCATCTCTTGTTTCTTGTTTCCCCGTTTCCCTCAGTGGCAGGCAGCTGATATGTGCCAGTCTTTTATAATGGAAATGATTTTGGTTCATTTCCACCTTGCTGGAGGGTGGAAGTATACATGTTTTTACTAGAGAGAGAGAGAGAGAGAGAGAGAGAGAGAGGGATGACGTGCATTTAGATTTGTAATGTAAATTTTTTTTTGTTTTTATTCCACCTTGCTGTAGGGTGTCTGCTGTATGTGCATATGGGTGTGAGATAGAACCCTTTTGCATTTAAGCCCTCGTTCCTGTAGGGTTCTTCTGTGTGTGATTGTGTCATGTTTTTATATCCTGGTCAGACTTCAATGTCCCCACAAGCATAGGTCCATCTCACAGTATCACCAGGGAAAAGCTTCCTAAAAAGCGAAAAGAAACCAAATCAGAATTATTATTTTTATTATTGTTATTGTTTTTTTTATTTTTCTTATTATTATATTTTGTGAAATATGAAATATGAAAGTGAATGTGTGTGTGGCATGTTTCTTGCTTGTTTAACCTTAATTTAGTGCACTGAATACCATACCAAAGGTACTGTACATGTGGCAAGTAGTGGGGACATGTGATCATTATCCTTGCCCACGCAAATATGCCATCTAAAACTTAACAACAGATGGAGAGATGAAGAGGTGAAGAGAAAAGTCTTCACTGCTCAG
The DNA here is from genome assembly GCA_030068275.1 of Clarias platycephalus. Taxonomy (NCBI): domain Eukaryota; kingdom Metazoa; phylum Chordata; class Actinopteri; order Siluriformes; family Clariidae; genus Clarias; species Clarias platycephalus. The sequence continues at coordinate 9,161,267 of JAQQZT010000036.1, read as the reverse complement.
CTTAACCCCTAACAGAAATACCAGTAGAACCACTAACCAATTAAAACATTGTGCTCCTCAATATTTGGCACTATTTAAGCTGTTCTTAAGCTTTTTCAAATGCAAAAAAAAAAAAAACAGTTCCATGAGAAAATGTGTCTAAAACAGCACTGTACATGATAATAAAGTGTTGCTAGAACAATTATAACAAATGTACAAGTAAATATCTGTATGTGCAATTTTAATGCAGTTTATGGTGCATTTTTTCTTAAAACACATGACCGATTTAAATCAAGCATGTTTGAGCGGTGTTTGAAAATTTATGGTTAAAAATCATTTAAATAATTAGTACCAGTAAACCCTGACAAAATTTAGAAAACATGTGGCCCAACTCAAAGCAGTAATGACAATACAGTATTTAAAGCCATTTGTTAAATACAGTACCAACATAGTGTATAATGGGTTATAGAAAAGAATTATTTTAGAACTAAGGTCTTGGGTTTTATTTCTGGCTAAACCTTTGTGTTAGTCTCTTTTATGGCTGCAAGCTGTTCATTTAGCTGAACCCTTTTAGCATACTCATTAATCTCTTTCTCTATGCAGTTGTATTTGTGTATGTGTTCATCTGTGTGCATTTGTGTCTTTTTAAGTGTAGGCAGGCCCTAACATCTCAAGACATGACACAATGCACACAAACATGCACCAAGGCCAGTGCTTAACTATGCAAACAGATTAGAGCTCGAATTGTAGAAATGTCAAGCCTCCTTTCACTTCACAGTTTTGGCACGTAAATAAACTTACTAATCCTCCCCTGCCCGCTGCACACATTAAGAGAACTAATCACTCACTTAACGATTATAAGCAATTCAAGTCTGCTGTTTTCCTCCTTCTCGATCCTCCGTCTAGTACAGCCCCCTCATACTGTAGACCACCTTTAACGAGTGCTTGGCTTAAACAAAACCACAGAGTTTCAAAATTGGATTACACACACTGAAACAAATTAATAGCCTATTTATCTAATATGGAATACTATATTTATGTGATAATAAAAGAGGACCTATGGAATTTTTGACCAAGTAAGAAAACGCATTTAAATCCATAATTTGAAAATGTGTGTATTTTAACACCTCACAATAGATAGTCATGTTAAAAAGTTGGTACCGCCTCTTCTAATTCTATAGTTTTTGTGTAAAAACATACTAAAATCCATCTGATTACCTTTAGGCAAATACAACCAGGCCAAGAGGGAAAGACATAAGCAATTTTCTTAGAGAAAAAATTGTTACCACACATCAATCTGGAAAGATTATAAAAACAAACATATTCCAAACAATTTTGAGATCACAGTTCTATAGTGAGTAAGATTACGCATCAGTGGAAAGCATTCAGGACATTTACCGATCTTTCCAGGAGTGGACGTCCCAGCACATTTACCCTTAGGTCAGACCATGAAATGCTCAGAAACCCCAATAGCTACATCTCAAACCCTACAGGCCTTACTGTACTGTACAAGTATGGTTTGTTTGGAATGGTTGCATATTCTGTATAAAAAGACCAAGAATCATGACTGAGGTTTGTGCTCCTGGAACAATGTCCTATGGACAGATGAGACTGAAGTGAAGTTGTTGGACCTTATTGCCCAGTGCAATGATTGAACGATTGGACGAAAACCAAACAGCATGTCAGCAGAAACACCACATACCCACTGTCAAGTGCGACTGTGAAGAGGTGACCATGAACTCCTCTGTTTACCAGAGTATTCTGAAGGCAAATGTGAGGCCATCTGTCTGACAGCTTGGTTGAAATTGGGTCAAGCAACAGGACAATAAACACTAAGCACACAAGTAAATCTACGTCAGAATGACAGAATTAGAAAAAATAAAAGAATCAAGGTCTTGGAAAGTCCTAGTCGAAGTCCAGATCTCAACCCAATTGAATTGCTGTGGTGGGACCTTCAGAGAGCTGCGCATAAATGAACGGTGCAAGACTTCAAGAAAGCAAATGGGCCAAAATTCCACCGCCAAGATGTGAGAGACTGATAAAGTCATACAGGAAATGATAACTGCTGTTATTGATGCTAAAGGTGGGTCTACTGTACAATCTATTGAATCAGAGGGGTACTTAGTATTGTCCACATGTTTTTTTTCCCCCTTTTTGGCTTCATTTTTGTTAAATAATCTGCAGTTGTATTTGTTTTGATCAGACGATTTTAATTATGTTTTATGCAATTTTTTTTTTTTTAATGAAGTAGTACTATATTTTGAACATGACGGTAAAATCATTGTCTTGCAACCAATTCACACAAAATATGATTGTACAGTGTACATCTGCACTGACATTTATGAAATTTAGCAACACACACAGAAACACACATACAATTAGAATGGATGTGGTTGGATAAGAATGCCACCACCTGGGTGCCAGGACAGAGAAGAGCCTTGATGCATGTCTTCCCTGTACCCTGACAGATAGCAAAAAAACAACAACTGAGCAGTGCTCAAGACTCAGAGGAAGTGGGCTGGGATAAATGCTTAAAGGAATGTGGGTACTGCTCCATTTTCTGAGTTTGTAGGCAGGCATCAGTGTTTTAAATCTGATGCAGGCTGAAGGCAGAGTAGCAGTGGAGTGGGGTGGGAGATCTAAGCGAGGTGATGATCGACCATGACAAGATTCATGAAGAAAGATGACTGCCTGAAAAAGGAAAGGAGAATACAGGTGATAGTTGTCCATATACAGTAGCAGTGATATGAAAACCTGATACACAGCCATAATATTTAAACCATGAGCCTGATATTGTGGAGCCCTTTTGCCACCAAAAGCAGCTCAGACTCATTAAAGCATGGATTCTACAAGACCTCTGAAGGCCTTCTGTGGTATCTGGTACTAAGATGTTAGCACAAAAACCTTTAAGTCTGGTAAGTTTTTTGGTGGATTGAATTTGTTTGCCCACTACATTTCAGAGATACTTGATAGGATTGAGGTCCGAGGAAAAAGGCCAAGTCAACACCTTAAACTCATTGTCATGTTAGTCAAACCATTCTTGAACAATTATGGAATAGCAGGGTGCATTAACCGACTGAAAATAGCCACTGCCATTAAGGAATAACATTGCCATGAATAATCATGGGAATATTGCCAGCACTAACTTAATCAGCAATTTATGCTACAGGTGCTATTCTGTAAGACGAGATGGGAGAGCCTTCATTTTCTATCTACACTGATGAGTATTGGTCGTCCATGTCTGGATACTAGGTACTGCATACAGTACATAGAAGACCTGCTAATTTATCTCCAGTCATCTAACCATCATCTAGCTCCTCTTTTAATGATCTGCTTTTGTGGGATGTGATGACATATTAGTTCCCTAGACCTAGACCAGTAGACTGTAGAAGTGAAGGATTTGGTATTTCCAGTGTTGTTATTAGAATACTCACTCATGCATCTTCTATACCGCTTTATCCTGTATTCAGTGTCGCGGAGACCCGGAGCGTACAGCCTAGACAGGGTGCCAATCCATCACAGGGCACTATTAGAATACTTTATTAGAAAATATATGCTATTTATTTTTGTTAATGCAACACAGTGTATAACAAGTGTTTTTATTTCAGATTTTTGCCTTATTTCACACACAATCAGCATTATTAACAGTATATATGCTTTTTCCAGAGCTGTCACAGTTGTTGTGTTTTTTTCTTAGTTTTTTTTTTTTTTACTCAGCATACTAAGTTTCTCATTTGTGGGTTTTCAGCACACTGCAGTGTAATAAAGCACAGACTAATTGGATGTACAGTAAAAACAAAACAAGCACATAATCAGACTGCAGTTAAGAGTGCATCACCACCCATCTACAATGCAGTAATCAGCACTGTTAAAACATGGTGGAATGTTAGTATCCTGCTTTTTGAAGAAAAGAGAGGAAATCTAAGGGAGAGATGCTGATTCTCCTGCACTTTAGCGTGTTTTTAACGCGCAGACAAACACAGGAAGAGGTAAGCGGGTGACAAAGTGTCAGCCCAAGATAGCCACCTTTGACGAGAAGTTTGTCTGTGTCTCTGTCTTTGTGTGTGTGCTGCAGTGGGACATTTAAGTCCTAAGGACGAATATCACTTGTCAATAAAAGAAAAATAGCTTGGGATGATAGAAGACCTTTTTGCTGAATCAAAGTTTCTTTTATTTGTTTGCCTATGTTTTGACCTCTCCTACAGCTTAGTCATTTGGCACATTGACTTTATTTTCCTTACCCTCATCATGATGGCTTGTTCTTTGAGTGAGAAAAAAAAATCATAATATATTTGAGAAAGAGGGATGCCCTATTAAAGTGTGCCAGTTAAAGAAATGTGATTGTAATAATATATCTATTTTAAAAATGTGATGGGAAAACAATGAAATGTGATAGTAAAAAATATATAATCTGCTTTTAATGCATATATTAAACAATTCAATTTCAACTACTCACTCGCGCATTTTCTATACCACCACATCATTTACAGGATCACGGCAGGCTTGGAGCCTACCCCAGGGGACTCAGGGCACTAGGCGTGGTACACCCTGAATGGGGTGCCAATTCATCACAGAAAATATATTTCATAAATTTATTATGCCCTTGTTTTTGAAAAGTCTGAAGCTGTGTAAAGTATGCATGTCTGTAATGTACAGTATTATAGAGCACAGGTTCTGCAGAGCATAGATTCTTGCAGTGTAAAACAAATGCCTTCTGTCCCTAATTTTTTATTCACAAACCAGCTATTGCTTTAAAAAGCCTTATGTTGTACTTTACTTTGTCAGTATATTTAATTTTATGAAACAGTTTTGCTCAGTAAATTGTAATTTTCCATGATTTATGTCTGCTGCCCAGAATACTGGAGTTCGGAGACAGAGATTAAAATCTACTTCAGGTTCTGCTATTTATGGCTATTAAGATTGTTTCTCCTGTGGAAGGTTTATAATTCATCCTGTAAGGTAGTATACATTAAATCTAGTATTTTAATTTATGGAATGGAATTAATTTAACATATAACAACTCTTTTATTCCATTAACTGTTAATTGTAAATGTTCTGTTGTGGTGATTTTACGAGTGGTGTATTTATTCCTACCTATTTGTTCATCGTATTGTATAACAGGTCATTGAATCTCCTTTATACAGTACAGTATTGTCATGTGTTACACTTGGCCCAGTGACATCATAGTCATCTGTCTAATATCGAGTAGGTCCACCCCTACTGTAGTCATGCACTGTTTTTTGTTCTGACACGTTTTTAACCTTTTCAGCAATTTCAGATACTATAGCTCTTCTATTGGTTCGGACTACACAGGCCAGTCTTCGGTCCCCATGTCCTGACCATTGCAGATTAGAAACAGCCCACAAAAGCTGCAGTTTTGGAGTTGCTCTGACCCAGTTCTCCAACCATCACAATTTGGCCCTTGTCAAAGTCACTCCTTACATTTTCCCATTTTTTTGCTTCCAACACAGCAAAAGGTTCACTTGCTGCCTAATATATCCCACTCACTTCCAGGTGTCATTATAATGAGATATTGTAGGCACTGTGACACGCACAACGTCAGACTAAAATTCATAGATATCTCAGTTCTCAGTGCCAGAGGAAGCAGAGTGCAAGATATATCATTTGTGTATGAAAATCGAAAGACATTAGTCTTTCTGATAACATTGTTCACGGTAGCTGATTTGTGGGTGAGGCTCAACAGTTGACATGGTTGTCCAGCCCTTTTCCTCTTCTTCATAAGGGTTCTTCTTTCACCCATCTTCCTTCCATCATATACTGTACTTTCTGCTTTATTATGTACAACTAAGTTTGAATTGAGTCATCAGTCCAAAGAATATTATTTCAGGACTTTGGAGTTTGTTAAGATGGAAGTTTGCAAACCACAGTGCTGCCATTGGATTCCTTTTGGAGAGAAAGATCCCCGCAGGAATTTTTGGTTGTGGTGATGTTAAGTTGTTAACATTGGGACAACACTGCTGTTAGGTTGTTTTAATAAGTCGGAATAACTTAGATGAAATGACACCGGAACAATGTTGACTACATGACAATGAGATAACAAATGCTTCTAACACAATGTTGCAAAAAAACTCTTAACCATATTCCAGTGCAGGAGTGTGGGAGCTACTGGTAATAAATGCGAAAGATATAACAGAGAGGTAACATTACTGTATAACACTAAGAGACATGCCTTATAAGATTCACATTCTGTACTGTCTGTGGGAAGCTGTGTCACATGGGTCATAAGACGCAGCTCTTGGTTTTCTTTATATCTCTGAGCATTAAACAGTCTGCCCTTGGAATGAATTTGCTGGGATACCCATCTTGGGAAGATGATATACATATTTCTTGTAGCAAAGTAAATTTTTATGTGTTTGAAGATGGTTTTATAACTCTTCCCAGATTGATTAACAGGAAGGGTTGCTTCTATGAGATCTTGGCTTCTGTCCAGCTTGGCATGATATACTGTAGACACGGACCTGTCTGAGCACTGGAAAACAAACAAAATGGCAAAGTCTGCTTGACACTTCTTGATAATTATTTTATTATTTTATGTATTTCATGAGTAACACCTGGCTGCTACTTACTCTCCCAGTGAGTTTACACTTCTCCCAATTTGTTTATATATACAGTACAGTATATATATAAATATAGAATAATTCTTCATTTTTATAGAATTATTCTATATTTTATAGGGGGTATTATATTATTATATAAAATAATTCTACATTTTTATACAATTATTCTATATTTTATAGGGCATGTAGAATAATTACATATTGAAATTTATTGTTGGTACTTGAAGTTATTTATTTGTTTTCGCATATTGGTGACCACTGCTAGTAATAGTATATGTGGTATAAAAAATAGTATTTGATTACATAGGATGATCTCTCTCTCTCTCTCTGTCTGTGTGTGTGCGTGCGTGCGTGCGTGTGTGTGTGTGTGTGTGTGTGTGCGTGCGTGCGCGTGCGTGCGTGCGTGCGTGTGTGTGTGTGTGTGTGTGTGGTGCCTATATATAGTTTGTAATTTTTGGTTGATTTTTGGTTGTGTGATATCATGTCAAGGCAGCACAGTAGATGTAAGGAAGTGAACCAGCACTTTCTTGAGAGAACTTTGAAAGCAGTCCTTCCCATGAGCATATTCGTATTCCCGACTCACTTACTCACAGGCTTGATCAGTTGCTGTTTACTGCTATGGTATGAACTGGTAATGACTCATTCAATAGAAGCTCAGTTTTTAAACCCACATCCTGTGTGATGCAGGTCATGCTATTGATGCTTTTGTGTCACTATCTGCCATAAGAAATGGAAGACTTTTCATATTTCAATATGAGGAAAGGGTGGAAAGGAAAGCTTGTATGTGGTGAGCCTATAAAGCTGACTCTGATCAGATTCCTGCCCTCCAAAAGAATCTGTGTGAATAAGATTACACTCCCGGCTCCAGACAGAGGTTCTTTCAGCTCAAGCACTTCTGTGAGACACTCATCTTTTTCCAATATGAGCTGGGAAAGTACAAAAAAAAAAAAAACAAGAATCTCAGGATATATCTATCACTGATAAAAAAAGTTTTCACTTTTAGCTTTTATTATTTGTTCTTATTTTACTCACAGGTTACTTATTATTCATGTTTCAATTTTCCATATCACATATCCAGTGTAATGGTAAAGGGGGCCAGATGCCTATCTCAGATAGCTTAGCGCACAAGGCAGGGGACAGCCTGGATGGATTGTTAACCCATTGCACACACACTCAATCACCATTCGGCCTACAAAGCATGTATTTGGATTGTGGGTAGAAACTAGAGGACCTAAAGGAAACCAATACACACAAGCAGAACATGCAGACATCCACACAGACAGACCAGAGGTGAAAATCAAACTCTCTATAAATGATATCTATAAGTGAGAACATCTGTGAATTCCTGCAGTGCCTACAGAATAAAAGATGGATTTCAATGATTACAAAGTTCTATGTTGGTGCTTTTTACATTAGGACCCTCAGGGGTCTGTAAAGGGGTAGATGGTTTTTAAAGATTAACTTAATGTGTTCCATTGGATAAAATTTCAGGAATTAAAAGCTTTGTATCGCCGATAAACTGTTAAAACCTTATTTCTATTTGAATTGTGGGATCATTGCGTTAAAAAAAAAATCAGGGTTACTGGATAAGAAAAAAATTGCTTTAAAAGTATTAGAACTTGGTGTAATTTGTGTCACATCCAAGAACAATCTCATTTATAGGACAGTCAAGGCAGGTCAGGACTGAGGGTGGGTCAGGTCTGTCTGGAGGCAACAGGAAGCTGTAGAAGGCCAGGTCTTTCACCATCATCCAAAACTAATATTTTCATTCCACTTATACACAATGCCAAATGGGATGTGTGAGGTTTCACGCTGATCAAAACGTGCTTTAAAGTCTCAATTGGCTGGCTGGCACAGAGAGTGAGGGCATGCCTACCTATTCACTGCCTTTTAAGGATTCAATGCCCTCTGTGGTCAAAGAAACACGTAAGACACAGGACTTTAGGTTGGCCAGGCAGTTTGTTCTCAGAGCCTGAAAATGTGTGTGCGTATAAACATCCGACATCTGTTTGCTCAGTGTGAATTGTGCGTGTGTGTGTTGGGAAGTAGATAGAATTCTTTTGTATATTCTGTTAAAATCATTAAACAATCATTGGAAAGGGGCAGAAATTTGGGTTCCCAGAGGAAGTGAGGAACATTTTGGGAGGGGACTGAAAAATGATGTGAGATATACAGTAGGTGTGAACAGTATTAAAAAAAAGGTAAATAAAAAAGGTCATTTTACATTACATTTGGGAAAACTATGTGCAAAATTGAGAAATTGAGATTTGTTCCTTTGTGTCCTTCTTCATTCAAACACTATTCACACTCAAAGGACACCTCAGGGGACCTTCGGCTGTCAGGCTGTTTTTGTATGGCACATAAGCCTGTACACAAAAAAAAAGAAAAGAAAAGTGGAGGTTTGCTAAACCTGAATGATTTGTCTTTTTTTTCCACATTCCACATTTATCTATATAGGAACTTTACTATACCGTCTAACAGGATTAATTTAGTCTAAATATCATTTATGTACTGCGTTTTTAAGTATTTAAGTTAAGTTTAAGTTTATATTTAAGTTTCTAAGGTTGAGCGTAAAGGCTTTTGTCTGATTTCAAACATACTATGTATTACACAAACCTATGCTAGGTCACAAACTTTGTGTATTGAAGATTTTTTAAATCTATTAATTGGTATACTGTATGTAATACAGCAAGATTAATGTTTCTATCTAACATAGCTTTTAAAATATGTTCACACATACGTGTTTCTTTTGCTTAATCCAAGTACAGTATGTCTTTCCTACAAGTACCATTGACTCCTAATTAATATTTCTCTTATTATTCCTAATTAATCATTTCTCATCATTCTCATCTCTTATCATCTGACTGATATGATCATAGTCTTTAGAGGGAGAAATACTACTGATTACAGTTTCAAAATCCTCAAATCTACAGATCTGTTTTATGTGGATAAAATTATTGATGTTAGCAGGAGCTAAGTGAGATTTAGATGACGTATTATGGCCTTTAAAAAAAAAAAAAAATCTTAGCTCTTTGATGAGTTGTTAAGAATCTGGCATGAGTCAAAACCTGTGAAGTTCATACAGGCCTATAAGTTTCACGTCTTTGTTCTTTATATTTCAATATGAATTAAAAATTGTAACTGTAAAATCTTTACACTTACAATGTTACAGTTAAAAGAGAGGGACTCCAACATGTCAGATTCTTTGATGTTTTAAAGAATAAAATATGGCCTACATTCAAAACACTTATAATGGCAGGAGAAGGAAGTTTGAGGTGTGGTAATACTTAGTGCAGCTTAGCTTTAAATAAGTGTGTTTGCATCAGGAATGAGTTACAGTTGGCTCATGATTCATTGACAAAACTTGATTTTACGGCCCAGCGCACACTCTCAATAGGTCCAACACACTCAAGAATGACATCATACAGTATTTTTTTGGTTGCATCCCTTCACTATTTGGCTATAGCTATAGCCATCAACCCAATTAAACATGCATATGGAGGGACATGTAAGGTTATGTGCAAGTATGTCAAACTTCAGTGCTTTTGGGTCAAAAGAATTTCACAACAAATGCCCAACAGATGCCCATAATTTTTTTTTGTTACTATTTACCAATTAATTGATTTACAATTTACATTCTTTAAGAGGTTACAGAGGTTTGCCTTAAAAGAAATCATACATACTTCAACATGGATAAACAACAGGAAATAAATGCATTAATAAGGTAGACCAAAGATTATTAAGACCATGTACTGTACAGTATGTTAAATTGAACGTTACAAGTTTATCTGTATAAGTGATAAAAGTTCATATATTAAATAAATTTAGTAACGTATCATGGAAGACTCATGAGTTTCTTGAGGATCATTATGTAGGATGGTTTATTTACGGAGCCAAAACACAATCCAAGTTGGAATAGGAGCATGGGTCAAATACAGGGCACATGATTTCCAAATCAGATGTAGTTATAAAGAGCAAACACGGTACATTGTATTTTTATTTCTGCAGTGCAAAGAATATATAATAATTCAAAAATATATATTAATTTGAAAGAATATTTTTGCAACAGCACAGTTACAGTAGTTTTAAGTCTGATGAGATTTATTTATTTTTTATTTCTGTTTGAACATTTATTTTTTTTAAAGGTTGACTTATGAATATGGTTTATGAGTCAAGTTGGCAGACAGATTCTCTGTGAGACTATGTTGCCAGAGAGACTATGTTGCCTTAGTAAAAGGTTGCACAATGTTAAGACTGCATGGAAAAATCCCCAGTGCTAACACTGTTAATGTAAGTGGACCTATATAAACACTTTACAGTATTAATTCAACACTCTGGGTGTTGATTCAACACTGGGGATTTTCCCGTGGGTTAATGCAAATGTTATTGCCTTCAGTTTGAGTTCACTGTCTTCCTATGGTTGTCTGTGGAAAGTTTCACTGAGGCGCTTCCACTCTGTTTTGCCATTGCTTGTATCTTGACACATGGTCTTGATATATAGTGTGGACTCTCAGTTTGTATTTGGAGGGAAAATGAATTGTGTAACTTGGTATAAACTTTCTGCCTGTAATAAAAAAAAACAACCTCTGTGAGTTTATTTTTCCTCCTTTCCTAAAATCGGGGGCCAAAGTGTTAGTGTTTCTAAACAGCGATATGTCACAAGTGGTTTAGCCAATTGAGTTTAGATAATGACTAAACAATCCCTTTCTTCAAATAAACTCCATGTCTGAAAGGCGGATGCCAGTAGTACAGTAGTAACAGACAGAACTGGCCTTACTGGAGAACAACAAGATGGGGAAATACTTTACAAAGAATTGTCATAATCACATCAAGCAAAAAGGTGTGTGTTTACACATGAAATATATATGCAGTAAATATATGAGGGTTAGAAGTTTTAATATAGGCCAAACTGTCGTATCAGCGCTTTCCATTCAAGTCTATTGTCTCTCCAGTCACTGCTGTGCAGGTGAGAACGTGTTACTTTTAAAGTTTATTTTTAACTGGGGTGCGAGGTGTACCTCATACCAACTCAACTCACAGAAGAGCATAAACAGAAGCGTTTTAATTTCTGCAAATTTTGATCGGTACTTAGTTAAAGTTAAAGTTTCTCACTCACTCACTCACTCATCGTCTATACCGCTTTATCCTGTATTCAGGGTCATGGTGGGCCTGGAGCCTATCCCAGGAGACTTAGGGCACAAGGTGGGGTACACCTTGGACATGGTGACAATCCATCGCAGGGCATACACACACATATACACACTCATTCACACACTACGGGCAATTTGGGAGCACCAATTAGCCTAACCTGCATATCTTTGGACTGTGGGAGGAAACCGGAGTACCCGGAGGAAACCCACCAAGCACGGGGAGAACATGCAAACTCCATGCACACAGAGACGGGAATCAAACCCAGACCCTGGAGGTGCAAAGCATCAGTGCTAACTGGTAAAAGTTTCTTAAAAAGAAAATCATTACTAGTGATGATGAGATGACAAAACGTTTGTTTACATACTGCAAATGGACAAAATGCATTGAAAAGCAAGGAGATTTGACAAAAATTATATAGTTATCTTTTCTAAAAGTTATTTATAATATATTCTACAACCAGAGTGCGGATCATTTTTGAGTGTGTGTGTGTGTGTGTGTGTGTGTGTGTGTGTGTGTGTGTGTGTGTGTGTGTGTGTGGTTAGATCTTATCAATAAAATCATCTGATTTGATCAAAGTAAGAACTCTAATTAAGCAATATCATATGAGGAGAGGAAGTGCTGTTGTAATGAATATCAGCACAGCTGTGATGTGGTCATAGACACAAGGGTGTAGCTGTGCTTATATTCAGCACAACAGCACAACCTGGGGGTGATATTGCTTTTTTACCACAGCAGTTCCCCAGAAACCAATTATTATCAGTAGATTATGGTAGTTATTTGTTTGGTTATTTAACCAGTTATTTTGCTCCCCAAACATATATCCTTCTGTTCCACTTCCTTGTGGAACTAACCACGACTCGTGGAGCTGGCGGCTGACCTGTTAGCCACCACCAAAGGTTTTTCTTTATTTTCCATTTCCACTTATTCTGCTTTAAAATATCAGCTCTGTTAACTTCCAGGTTCCAGTGTCGGATCCCAAATAGCGTTAAAATGGATAACTAGTGCTGGTAAAGGGTCGCATGGTACAGGTTTTACACCGGATGCCCTTCCTGACGCAACCCTCCCATTTTGTCTGGACTTGGGACCGACATTACATCCATTGGCTGGGAATTGAACCTGGGCCTTCCACATGGCAGACAAGAGACCTACCACTGGGCTTATCAAGGAGACAAAGCCTTTTTTAAGATGTGTTTTCTTGCTGAAAGTGTTTCTGTGATTGGTTTTGGCAGGCAGTTGCTATCCACTCAGTACTGATCTGCTTTCACCCATGGTGCACTTGACAGTTAGTTTAATGATGTGTATACAACACCTTTGTCACATATACTGTAGGTAAACATCTCAATGCTGTCACTGTCCATTATCACCATTCATGAATGAACCAAATGTTGTGTAATACATGGCATATATTGTCTTAATACTTAATGGTCATCACTGCATATTTAGAATTGCCAAAAAAAAATCCAACTTGGGACAATAATGGGAAAGAAATATTGTTTAGTGCATTAAGCCATTTTTTTTATTGCATGCATTGCATTCAGGCAGTTGATGCATATACTGTACAATTTGTTGTAAACCCTATTTCTTCCTGCCTAAAAGATTTATTACATGATTTTTCTTTAGCAGGCTACTATTTGAACCCCCCCCCCCTCTCTCTCTCTCTCTCTCTCTCTCTCTCTCTCTTTCTCTCTCTGGATATATTGTTATGTGTGAACTTCCTCTGAAATATCATAAATTTTCCTTTATCACTAGACCATTGACCTCACCTTTAACACCACACTTTCCTGTTGGTGAGTGCTTAGTTTAATCATTACTGTAATTTCCTCTGTTTTTCTTTTTCTTTTTTTTCATCACAGGACCTTTGCTCTTACATGCAGACATTGCTTAAATAAAATTATCTGGTATAATACAGTATGTTTCAACACTTGTTTTCCAGACATATTTAAAGCTATATTGCTATTTAATTTTTCAATACATTGATGTCTGGCTAGCACATTCTGTACAAGCAGCTCATTAGAGAACTCATACTTCATAGTTTATATATATATGACCCCAGCCTTTTGGCTCTATGAAGTAAGGGGTCCTGTCCCTTTGGGCGTAGATCTGTTGATCCTATTGTCTCCTGCAGTTCCACACATGGTTCAGTGCATAAAGGGAGTCTGGCTTGAAGCTTATACTTGAAAAGCATCCATCACAGTCCATCCATTCACATCTGCTCACTGATGCGACAAGGACTCATAGTAAGGCGAACAGGGTGAACAGGACATGAGCAGTTCACTTTGTCCCTGCGGCAGGAAGGAGAGACTAACTAAGCGACTGACCAACACTCTATCGGAGTCACCACTTTGCCAAGGTTACATTTGGTCTCAGTTTAATGTTGACCCTTTATGTTTCTGTGTAGTTTTTTGGGCATGAACTCGCTGTGTCCTCCGCATATTATGACACACATTTTTGAATGATACATTTCAACTGTCAAATTGCTCAAAAATGAGATTTAATATATGCTGCATATTTTAAAATAATTTCATCTTTTTATTCTGGTCAGTACCTTAGGTCATAACCTTAACCTTTCTGTATTCCCTTTGCAGATTTCAGAGGCCACCATGGGAGACTGGAGCTTCTTAGGTAATATTTTAGAAGAAGTCAATCAACATTCAACTGTTATTGGCCGAATTTGGCTTACTGTGCTCTTCATCTTCCGCATTCTCATTTTGGGCACGGCGGCGGAGTTTGTTTGGGGAGACGAACAGTCCGATTATGTGTGTAACACAAAGCAGCCGGGATGTGAGAATGTATGTTATGATGAGGCATTCCCTATTTCTCATATCCGCCTCTGGGTACTGCAGATAATTTTTGTGTCCACACCTTCATTGGTTTACATTGGTCATGCAGTCCACCATGTCCACATGGAGGAAAAACGCAAAGAGCGTGAAAACATGGAGATTCGTCCTCAGCAAGAAATGAACAGCAAACTGCTTCCTCCTACAGAAGAACAAGGAAGCATACGAATGACCAAGGACACTATCACTGATGGGAGTAAAAAGTTTCGTCTTGAAGGTACTCTGCTTTGCACATATGTCTGCCATATCATCTTCAAAACGCTATTCGAGGTGGGATTTATAGTGGGGCAGTACTTCTTGTATGGCTTCCACATTCTTCCACTGTATAAGTGTAGTCGATGGCCCTGCCCTAATACGGTGGACTGTTTTGTCTCACGGCCAACTGAGAAAACCATCTTCATCATCTTTATGCTAGCTGTTGCTTGTATCTCACTCCTCCTGAACTTTGTAGAGATTATTCATCTATGTTTGAGAAGAAATCAATTTGTGTTCTATCAAAAAGCTCCGTCCCAGGTTGAGACCCTTCTCTTGACTGAGAGAAGCTTGCCCTTAATTCTTAGTCCTCCATTTCATAAGCAAAAAGGCTACAGGCCAGTTGAAGAGGATAGAAAGGAAGGAGAGGTTGCACACATCTACCCCCTAGTTGAAGCAAGTGTAGAAGAAGACCAGCTTTCATCTCTGCCTCAGGTGGTGGAGCAGAAAAGAACAAATGAGGCAACTGTACCAACAGCACCACCTGTGGAAAAACAAGAGATTTTTAATGAGACAATTTCAGTCTTTACAGAGGTCACCAAAACTTTCTTTAAGGGACCCAAGGAGGATGAGATACATAGAGAAAAGGATGAGGTGGACTTTTCCATACTTGTGATTCCTTTGGAAGAGGTACTCGGAAAGCAATCAGAGGAAGATTGGATTGTTCCAATTGGTGATGTGGAACAAGTTCATGTACAGCAATCTACAGGAGAAATAGTCAGAAAAGACACAGTGATAGATAAACAATTAGAGATTGAATCTGAACATGAAGGATCAGAAATTGTAGCGGTTCTAGAAGATGTTGAAGAAGATTCAGAAAATTCTGAGAGATTGGTAGAAGTACCAGAAAATATTAAGGAGGTTGTAGATGTACTAGAAAATACTGAGGAGGTTTTAGAAGTGCCAGAAAATATTGAGGAGGTTGTAGAAGTCGCTGACAATATTGAGGATGTTGTAGACATATCAGAAGATATTGAAGCAGTTGTAGAAGTACCATTAAATGTTGAAGATGTTTTAGAAGTGGGAGAAAATATTCAGGAGGTTGTAGATGTGCCAAAAGATACTGAGGAAAGTGTAGACCCAGCAGAAGATACTGACGAGTTTGCAGAAGTTCCAGAAAATATTGAGGAGATTGTAGACAAACCAGAAGAAATCGGATCAGGTTTAGAAGTACCATTAAATGTTGAAGAGGTTTTAAAAGTAGCAGAAAATATTGAGGATGTTGTAGATGTGCCAAAAGACATTGATGAGACTGTAGAAGCACCAGAAGATGTTCAAGAGTGTGCAGAAGTTCCAGAAAATATTGAGGATATTGGAGAAGCACCAGAAAATGCTGATGTTCCACAAAATATTAAAAAGGTTGTAGAATTACCAGAAAATGCTGATGTAGTTGTAGAAGTACCAGAAAATCATGAACATGTTGAAGATGTTCCGGAAAATATTGCAGGGCATGTGGAATGTTCAGCAGAGTATCCAGTTAGTAAAGAACTGACTGAAACAGGGGGGCTTAAAGTGGAGGCTAGAAGCTTCTCGTTAGAAGAAGAGGAAGCTGTAGACCCCTTGTGGCAGAAGGAGAAACCTTCAGAAGTGGGTAAATCTGAAGGGGAGGAGACTATATCTAGGGAAACCGACATTTCAGATGTATTAGATGGTGTAGAAGAGGCACTCAATTTAGAGGTAATTGCAAAAGGATCTGTAATCGAAAATTCATCTAAAGTGGGGTCAGAAGAGGATATCATCAGTACACAGAAAGTAGTGGCTTTTGCTGATGCAGTGGACCCAGAGAAGTTATTCAGCAAATTGGGCAATCTAGAGGAGGTTAAGAATACTGGAAGAGCCCAAAATAGTCGAGGGAAAACCAGAGATCCTGAAACAGTGGAAAATTTAGAAATGGAAGTTAGGTTACCAGAGATGCAGAAACCTGAAGACATGAGTTCAGCCCATCTCTTACCTCTAGAGTTAGAAGCAGGACCGCTAAGCCGTATTAGAAATGCGCGCAGTAGAGCAAGGTCAGATGATCTTACAATATAACTAACATGTTTACATGTTTATATACTGTATATACACTACCGTTCAAAAGTTTTAGAACACTTTCTAACTCCATGATCGTTCCAGATTTTTATTTCTTTCTACATTGTAAAGGAATGCTGAAGGCGTCCAAAAAATGCATTAATCTCCTTTGAACAGTTGA
>JAQQZT010000036.1:9105901-9121951 GCA_030068275.1 Clarias platycephalus | reverse complement strand
TGTGTGTGTGTGTGTGTGTGTGTGTGTGTGTGTGTGTGTGTGTGTGTGTGTGTGTGTGTGTGTGTGTGTGTTAGGATTAAACTCTACCTCTAACAAGCTGTGTCTCATCCTGGTAATGTTCACTGCTGAGACCTAGACATAAACATTCAGCTTTTCATACAACGTGAACAAACACATACACGCAGAGCAATTATCGGACAAAGACGGTAAACAATACACACACGGACTGCACAAATAGTCTGAAGACGACACACAATGAAGCAGATATCATATTATTATTATTATCATAAGGGCATAATGTTAATGAAGTGCGTAGGTAGCTCCGGAGAAAGATAAGGAGCAAAAATCATCATGTGGTAGTTCTCAAATCGTGGGATATTCTTCTTCTTCTACTCAATCTAAATAAGGTTCACAGACTTTCATGACTATCATGAAAGATTATGTTACAATACACTGAACGTCGGGTAATATAATATACCCTGCCTCCATAAACTCTCTGATACACACTCTGAGTGGTTGCTAATCATACACTTAAGCCTCTGCCAAGTGAAGAAGTTTAGACAGGTGTGAAATAAAGTATTCATATTCAGTCATATTCAGTAACTGCTTTATCACGATCAGGGTCGTGGTAAATCTGGAGCTATCCGGGGAGCATGTCAGGGAACAGCAGTACGGGAGATAAAGTAGCTCTAAAGTAGATACAGTGGCTTTCTAGGGAGGCATTCTTCATTCCTTAACGCCAGGCTCGGTCAACAGTCTCACCCTGACATCCTGTGTCAGGTCTCCATAGAGTACTTCCAGAGACTTTGTAATTTGAAAGCCTTTATTTGATGTTTACCACCGAGGCCTGTAAAGAAACGCAGCTGCCTCTGATGTGTTACAGTTTCAACCCCCTTATAGTTCCGTGCAGTTAGATGACACATCACTAAAGCACGCAGACTCACAAACACAAACAGGTAGACTGACAGAGAGACATGCACCCATGCACACACATACACAACACATAAAGGCTGCACATACTGCTGGTGGGGATGAGATCTCTGTCTGGGATGAAGAGTTTGTAGCCGTAGTGTTTCTCCAGAACATCAGGGAGGATCTCCAGAGCGAAACGTTCCTCGTCCTGAAGCTCCTGCCCCCACTGATCCATCTCCACTTTACTGTAGGACAGGTACGCATCATACTCCTTATGACCTGTGAACAAAGATGCCATGCCTCATATCAATAAGACGTTTCAGCATACAATACGACGAACTATGTACAATGCACAACACAGAGCACGCACGCTGCTGTTCAGCTTATTGTTTTGCATGTCTTTATGTGCTCACGTTTTCTGCTTCCAGTCCAAATCAACAATTATTAATCAACAAACTTTTCTTTATTTCTTTGGTACACATTATAACCCGGTAGACAAGGGGAAAAACACACAAGTAAATGATTAATCCTCGTTTGATGCAGATGTATAATTTTCATTAGCGTTCTTCTAAAATCAGAAAACCAAAATCAAGCTTATGAGTAGGTCTTGTGCAATTAGGGGAAAAGTCTTATGCATCAACAATATTAACTATTTAAACTCTGTTCATTATTCAGTTATTTAACAAAAGTGGTAATCTTAGTGGTAAGCACGGTTCGATTTCCGGCATCTGTGTGCATGGAGTTTACATGTTCCCCCTGTGCTTGGTTGGGTTGCCACCAGGTCCTCCGGGTTTCCTCTCACAGACCAAAGACATACAGATTAGGCTTATTGGCATTTCCAAAAAATTGC
Source organism: Clarias platycephalus (assembly GCA_030068275.1). Lineage (NCBI taxonomy): Eukaryota > Metazoa > Chordata > Actinopteri > Siluriformes > Clariidae > Clarias > Clarias platycephalus. Next base: position 9,120,189 of record JAQQZT010000036.1, on the reverse strand, counting down.
CCATAGTGTGTGTGAATGCGCGTGTTGCCTGGAGGTCCTACCATGGTTGTAAAAATGGGAATAAATATAACAGTCACTATTGGACTCCATGGTCACTAGTTGGATTACAGAGGTTCTTACTCTTAACAAACTCGGAAAAGATGCCAAACTAAAAAATAAAAATAAAAATCTAAACTAACTAAAAATGACAAAACTTAAAAATAGCATAAATGGCTTGAAAGTAAGTAGCTATATTTCTCCAGGACAAGATAACACAATGGGTAATGTTATAAAATGATAATGCATTTAAGCAATACCCCTTGGGGAAGAGCACATTTATACCGATTATCAGCACCGCTACGATTTGGCCATGGCTAATCACAGCGGTGCCGATATTCAGCATGACAGTACAATTGGAAGTGTGATATTGCTTCTACACAACGCATCTATAAACAAGAAATTATAACACACTAGAAGGCCAGATGTTTAGCTAAGTTTTTTCTCTGCTAACAGAATTAGATCACAATGAAGCCGCACTCAGTGACAGACCATCGGCCACCTGGCTACTTTAGCTAGCTGCACGATGATTTGTACATTTATGCTAAAATTGCATCGAAGTTGAAAGTTGAAAGTTTTATTCATGGAAAAATATATTTGCCATATCTGATCATATACTGTATGATGATAGCAGATCACTAGTTCTACTATAGTAACGATTTTCTTGGTGTTCTTGTTACAGTGAACCAAAACTATATACACACTGCTGCAATTTAGCAAACTAGGAGCAAGTTAAAGCAATTAGTTTAATTAGACCACTTTTACATTTAAATGATTTAAATTGAAGACATTTCTTACAAACAGCACTTAAATAAGTTGGTTAACTCTAGTAACAAAGGTCTGGTGATTACAATTTGGAAAGCTAAGCAGTTGGCACTATACAGTAAGTGACAAAAGAAATGTGTGAAGATGCAACTTCTGCATTTTTCAGCGGAATGTACAATATTTTTTTCTGTGCTTTTTCAGTTTGTGTAAATGTGTCTGTAGACTGTTTGCACATAGCATTTTTTTTCTCGTCTGCACTGGTACTGTAGGTCCATCTCCATTCAACTAGGGACCATGGACGTCAATAGTCACCAATGGAGGTCAATGGTGACCATTGCATTTATTCCCATTTATACGGCCGTGGAAGGCACTTCGGTCAACATTCAAAAGAACATTCATACTCGACAGGCAATTTGAGAACACCAATTATCCTAATCTGCAGGTATTTGGGAGTATTTGGAGGAAACCCAACAAGCACAGGGAGAGAAAGCAAACTCCATGCACACTCCAGATCCCGAAGCAGGAATCGACCCCTGACCCTGGAGGTCCAAGGTGACAGTGATAACCACTAAGCCACCTGCCACCACATGGTGCATTATTAATCTCAAGGCAACAGTGCAATACTGGTAGGTATTACTGTACATGGCTAACATGTGCTCACCCAATGCTATACCTGGGCTGTAAACAAACTAATTTTGTACTTTTAGATGCAGAACCGAATATCTTTCTTGGACTGTTTCATTTAAAGTCCCTGCATTAGTTAAAGCTTTTTTTTTTTTTGTTCTGCATGATTCCAGTCCTAGAGTAGCATCCTTTTTGCCTCATTTATCAAACATCAATGTAAGCACTAACCCTGAACTATAAAGTTCAAATCTCATCTATATTACCAAAACACTTGAAATGCGCTTTCTTTCCTTTTCCTCCCTAAGGTGTTAAGGTCTGGTCTGTCCATTGGGGGGCACTATGGAATCATTGTGACTAATATGCAGACTTTGTTTACCTCCATCTGAGTCCTCCCCTCCGAAATGATGTCTGTAGCAGAGCAGCAACTCGATCCTGTAGCATTTATACAGAGAAAGCAGCAGAACAAGCAGCAGCAAAATGGCTCCTAATCCTCCAGCCAGCTCCATTGTATACATCAGCTCGACTGAGAGGGAAAAAAAAAAACATTAGACATTAGACAGCAAATGCTTTAAATCATGATGTTTTTAATCTGCTTTATCGTTTGCTACCCGTGTTAAGGTTTTACGTGGGTAGTATTCATCCGTGCAATATTATCAATTCAAATGTAGATAAAGATATTTTGTAGAACAGGATTAAAAGACTGATGAACATGTATTAGGATTTACTGTAAAATGAAAAGTCAGCTTCTGCATCGCGCAACATGTCAGAGCCTCAGCTTATGGGTCAGGAGTTCAACATATTTCAGTCCCTTTAGACTTGATGGGAAAATGTTGTGATGCTCATCAGTGAGCTATGTGTGTGCACAAGTCGAGAGCAGAATATTTTAGATCTCCTGACACTGTCTCTCCTTCTGAACTTCCATTTGAAGCAGAGATGAGACGCCTTCAGAGCTGCTTGTCTTTAAAAGGAAACACTAAATGCTAATGCTTGCCTGAAGGAGACCCACAGGAAAGTGATAAGAAATTAAAAATAAGAAATCCATATAAACAATACCGCGTTTGCTGATCTGTATGCTGGCTTGTCGTCTTCCGTTCCCATTCTCAGCATAACAAGAGTAATTGCCCAGATCTCCTTCTTCTAATGAATCTATTGTCAAAGTGATGGACATTTCCTGTTCTCCCAGGTGCTCTCTGATGGTCCTGTCAAGAGACAAAAAAAAAAAAATAAGACATTGGTGACACTCAGAAGAAGAAATTTTCCTTGGAATAAACTTGAATGAAGATTTAGATTGACATGTTGTGGTGATCAGGGTTTTAGTTTAGGACCTTTTCTCTTACACTTTACTGAACACTATTGTTTGTCTCAGATCAACAATCAAGCATTCGGTTAAAAACTTCACAAGGCTGAATAATTTGCTCACGGAACCTAACAAAATGCTGATTTTGCCAGTCTATAATTAACGGCAAATGCATTTATTACCGTTATTAATCTAATTTTACACTCACATTTCCTTGCATTAACCAAAGACAATCAATGGCGAATTGATTCTGTTCCTGCAGAGGAAAACCACTTTGCGAGTCATTAATTACTGTTTGTTATGGTTGTTGCCACCCAGGTTGATTGTATAAGCTTTCTCATATAGCACACTGGTTGTGTAAATTGGGTATAACGGGAACTTCACAGTTCATGTCTGATGACTGATGAGCTCCTGAAACATAATAGGCACCAAGGGGCAAAACTGCTACAGATACAGATACTGTTGTCCTTTTTCAACACTGTTCACTCAAACAATGGAAGTCAATACTGGGAGTTCAGCGGAAAGCTGAAGGATGATTAAAATAAAATGATGTTGAATAGATACCAGATATCTTGTGTTCTCAGATGCATTGGTTTAAAAATAGCTGCACCCTGACAAAGCGTGTTTTAAAAATATGAAATGCCTCCTAACTGCTCAGAGCATTTAAAATAGATAGACTGATACACCAATCAGTAATAACATTAAAACCACTGAGAGGTAAAGTAAATAACGTTGATTATGTCATTACAGTTGCACCTGTCAAGGGGTGGGATCCATCAGGCAACAAGTGAACAGTATGTTCTCCAAGTGAATGTGTTGAAAGCTGGAAAAACAGGCAAGGATCTGAGTGACTTTGACAAGAGCCAAATTGACATGGCTAGACAGCTAGGTCAGAGCAACTCCAAAACAACCGATCTTGTGCAATGTTCTTGGTATGCTGTGGTTATTACCACCTGTACCAAAATTGATCCAAGGGTGGACAACCGGTGAACTGTGATTGTCTTATGTGTTCCCAAGACTCATTAATATTCATGGGGAACAAAGCTAATGTAGCACAAATTACTGACAAAGTTATGCTGTTTATGTATAATAAACCGGTATCGGAACACATGGTGCATCATAGCTTGCTGTATATTGGGCTGTATAGCTGCAGACCGGTCAAGATGCCCACATCCACAGCCTACAATTGGCATGTGAGCATCAAAACCGGGCCATGGAAAAAGGCAAGAAGCTGGCCTGGCCTGATAAATCATGTTATCTTTTACAGCGAGGTGGGAGTGTACTGCACACCTGGAGCAAAGATGGCACGCCGATGCACCATGAGAAGCTGGCAAGCCAACAGAGGCAGTGTGATGCTTTGGTCAATGATGTGCTGGGAAACTTTGGATTTTAATTTGACAAGTATCAATGACCTAAACATAGTTGCAGCCCAAGCACACCCCTTCGTGGAAATGGTGTTACCTGACGACAAGGGTCTGTTTCTGGAGAATAAATTCAACCATGCGACACAGGAATTGTTTGACAAACATGACCAAGGGTTTCGAATTCCCCTGATAAACTTGCAGGACTTAAAGGATTTGTTGGTAATGTCTTGGCGAGAGATACCATAGCACACCTTCAAAGGTCTTGTGTAGTCCATGCCTAGACGGGTCAGGGCTGTCTGGCAACCCAGGGGACCTATACAATATTAGGGAGGTGGTTGTAGTCTTATGGCTTATAATGTGTGTATAATCCTCCTTAATATTTTTTATTATCCATGGTACCATTTTTCCATCAGGTAAAGCAGAAACACTGCTAGGTCAGGCAGAAAAATAATCCAACGCTTAGACATGCCAGAATGCATGTCTGAAGACTAAATAGCTAAATCAAGATCTCACTGAGCTTAGCATGACTTTACATGTAACGAGCAGCTCATGCACAAAAAAAGCCACAAATGTCACAGAAATATTACATTTTTCACATTGTGGAATTCACAAATGTCACAGACAATTGCATTACGCATGGGGCATTTGATTTGAATAATTTGTCATACTAAATAAACACAAATGAATATTAATATCCTCCAGTTTGATTAAAAATCAGATTTCGGTTAACATTTAAAAAGTTTCAGAATCCAAAGTGGGGTGAAAAAAAAGGGCATTTTTCTATGTACAGCAAGTAACTAAAAGTTCTACTTATGTGTAGTTATGCCAAACTTATAATGAGAACCCATTGCCTCATCAGTGCTTGACAGCGGCAATTGTAGATTTTTACCACGTCTTTTCGACATCCTTCACATAATCTTAAAATGGAAGACGGTTCTGTTTATAAGAAGCCTTGAGAAGGCAATGTACGAAACATTCTGTCAAAAGATATCAAGAAAATCACATGGGGAGAGCAGGGTAAGATGAGCTGAGGTCCGGTGTTATGATGATGTCAGAAATTGAGCAGCAGGAGAAATTACACTTTTATTGGTGTGCTCATAAGCTATCGTGTGAGAACCGAAGAAAAGCTATTTGTTGTGCTTTTTTCTTTTACATAGTGCCGCTGAGATAAGATGAGTCACCTGGCTCGGTGCAAACTGACTCACTGACATAACCATGGCCTATACAACACCTCACTTTATGCTCAAAAAGCTCTAAACAGTTGTCTCTTCAACTAGAAGCATTGAAGTTGGGGTGTTTTTGAGTATAAGAGAAAGAAAAAAATCAGGAAGTCAAGTTTACCGCTTAGTTTTCTGTGAAGTGGAGATTACAGTACATTGTCTGCTACAATCTAATATGGATCTAAAAAAAAATAAAATGCAAGGGAAAAAATAACGCTTTCGAAAATTCAACCCAGGCTTGCTCCATCAGCACTCGCCCATCTTAGACAGCTTTCTGACTGCAGAAACACTAATTCCTCTAAGATGTTAATTGCCTAAAAGTCACTTTTCTTTATTTCACTGCATAAAATGAAGAATCGCTGCACACCAGATGAGGATAGAGCAAAAAAAGTTGAACGAGGCTCATTTGAACTTTCCAGCTTGGCTATATGACACACAAATACTTGACTGAATTGTTATCAGGGGCACTTAAAAATACCGTCACTACCACTAGTTCCAATCCATAAATAGCCAGCATTATTGGGCAGAAACTCTGTTCTTCCGAGATAAAGGCTGTCCCAGACTGAAGGCAGCATGAGTCAGCTGTCTTCTAAAAGACCTTATTTTAGCCACATTTAAAGCCAGTCTCACACACATCCTCGACAGAGATGCTCTTATTGAGATTCGTTTTTTTTTTTTTTTTAAGGAATGTCTCCCGTCTCATAAATTTTTTTTTATTTTTGTTGTTTTGATTAGTCATAATTACATGCTCGCCAATTAGTCATTCATTTAATCACGTTAATCTAGGGAGCGTAATGCAGTCTGGACGACAGTGTATTTGCAGTATCATGTTATATAATTCAGCCCAATTTTTAAGATTACAGTCACCCCTAATTTAACACCCTACGTTTTGGTAAAACTCAAGAAAATGTTCTTGTTGATCAAATGTTGTTCAATGAGATATTGTACATAATAAATAAATAAATAAATAAATAAATAAACAAAAACAACGTGAATATGAAAACGTAACAAGCTTAGTCACATATCAGCGACAGACCACTTGTCCTCTTTTCCTGCTGCTCAAGGCTGTCGGGGAGATGGCATACGCTGCTGAAGGGAAGGTCATGGCCGACACTGCCAAAGCTGAGAATTCACCCACTTTCCCTTCTGCTAACTGCCCTGAGCATGTTAGCACACAGCAGGCCAGTGACCTGATGAGGCTGCATGCCCATTGTGGCAAAAGAAAAGTCAGGGCATTGCCTTACAGATAAACTGTACATCACAGTTCATTTTCTCATTTTGAAATTAACGCACCACCCAGCATGGAGCATAATCCCACCACGCACACGCACTACTCTGCCTAGAGTCGTAAATAATTGCAAAACAATTGCTATTTTTAAACAATGAAACAATTAATTCAATAAATGCTTTCTGATTACACCGGAGCACTGAATAATCATGCGCACGAACCAAGCGATGACTACGCGAAGCGGATTGTGGTGTTTCTTTATGGTGCTGCGATCTGCATTCAATTCCTTGGTGCATTTATGTGTGTATTCAATGTGTGTATCTGATTAGCTGCATTATTGATGTACCACGCATTGCATGAGATATTAAAGTGAATTATTTAAAAGGTTTTCATTTTTCAGATCAGTGGCAAAACACTAACTGATATGGAGTTTACATACTGTAGACTGATTTGGTCTAGTGTGTGCAGACGGTGTACTGTATGCGTGTTATGTTGTAGAAACGGTATCAGGTCTGAACTACGTCTCCACCTCAGCTGATTTGTGCTCCCACCTAATATCGCTCTCTCGGATGCGGCTCTGGTCCATGTCCTCGATGAATTTCTCTCCCTTCATCCAGTAGACGAGTGGGCTGACATCGCCGCTGTAGCCGAAGAATGCACGGCACGTCAAATTGACCGAAGCTCCTGCCGAGGGCACACAAAGACACATTTAGCATTCACTCACATGCACTCAAGAGTCACATCAGACCTGTGCAGAGTGGAGTCAACATCAAAGACATTATGCTTATAAGACCACTGCTGAGGATGCTGGAGTTGAGGTGGTTCTCCAAGGCATCGCCGGTCCCGCTGAGGCACCTACAAATGATTAAAATTTCCAATGATTTTCACGCTTTGCTGTTCTCACTGATATCTCCGATTTTGTTCTCAATGCGCTGAGATTAGGCTCTGTTCTAATGTGCTGGGGTGGGGATGTCTACTCTTCAGAACTGAAGCACTCAGGTGTTACACACTCGTCTAATGAGGTCAAGCTCCGAAGCTCATTAGAGACGCTGTGTAAAAAGCTTCTTTTAGACTGGCAAATTAGATTTCTTTCCCACATGCCTTATATGCATCTGATGCTTCCCTTCAATTCTAATTTGCAAAAACCTGCATCTAAGCTGAGCTTTTATGTTCACATTCGTTTAGGATCCCTGAACGTATAAATCTATTCGATGTAGTCTATATTTTCAAGACGTACCGTATAATGACCAAGTAATTTGTTCTACCATTTACATTTTCTTTCATGTGCAATACATACAGTAATCCCCCCCCCCAAAAAAAATAGATACTCCATTAATATCAGATCTTTTTACCAACAACATCAAGCCTCATTTAATTAAAATGAACCACATTTACCGCATAGCAATCTCAGCCAGCACATACTGAGCTTATCGATGGGTCTGACTAACATGCGTGCTTTTTCAATCCGCCAGCCCGCACCCCCGCTCCCCTCTCCCATGGGGTATTATAGCGTGTGTCAGCAGTGATGTCAGAATCATCGGTATGTACAGTATAGAAGCGGTGCTTTAGATTTCACTCGGCCAATCAGCGGCCCGACCTGCCACCTTCACTTACACCTCTAGTCAGCTCTGTGACACGCAGGCACTCATTAAAACTCTTCACTCCTGCTGTATGATTGAAAAAAGCTTGACTCATATGCTTTAGGGAGAGCAGGTCTGTATATACCGCATGCATTTTGTATTTAAATGTATTTTAATGGCCACATAAAATCGGCGATGAACAGCGTTTCGCTTTCAAGACAGTTTTATTTCTGCTGCATTCAGAACAGTTTTATTTCTATTGCTTACGGAACGGTTTCATTTCTTTGGCAAAGGCGCTTTCATTTAATGCTGCATTTGAAAGAGACATAAAAGTAAGACATGCTGTAGCCTTTTAATGTATTCAATCACACATTCACTCAGAGTCAATTTTGAAGTGTTTCTCTTTGTTGTACTGCCGTTGGTCAAATAAACAGACTAAAATATACACAGTATAATTGACTTGTAGGCTAATCCTCTTTATGTCCTGGAGTATTAGACTGTTATTCATCTTATGGCCCATTATTCAGTAATTACTGTGAAACTAATAGGGGAAAAAAAGGTATGTATTGTAGTTCAGCAAATTAGGAATGTCCTGCCGATGGATCAGGTTTATGTTAGCTGGGTCGTGGAAAAACAAGAAACTCATAACTCGAGGTTGTGTTTGGAAATATGAATGTTAGATCTACAGTATAGATACAGGATCGACACCACAGCGCTGCTGAAATATTGAATATGACTGATCAGATTTCGGTCAGTTATACGCTGACTAGCTGTACTCAGGTTTGCTGATTAGGGGGTCGGGGGGGTTCGAGCCTCGCCAACAGCAGCTACACCCCTGCAAACCAGCCATTACGAAGGTTTGATACAAACCTAGCCTTTACTAGGTTTGATACACTAGGTATCAAACCTAGTTAGAAAATGGGAGGAAGCGTATCCGGCGTAAAACCAGTGTCAAAGATGCAATGTGGCGACCCCTAGGACAAGAAGGACAAAGCCTAAGAAAAATAAATGCATACACAAAAAATGTGTTGTTATCTAACACAGATATAAGAAATATACGATATACATATATGTACATATATGAAGAAGAAAATTCTGTATTGATAAAAACGTGGAGTTTGTTAAGGAACAAAGGCTTTATGGATTATCAGTAACACACCATGCTGTGCTCCCTGTCTTTCATCTTCAAATTAGAGAAAAAGAGAGATGAGGGAATAAATGTTTACAGCTGCTATAATGTAAGTGATAACAGAACTGAACTTGTGCATTTATGCCTTTCTTACATTTATGTAGTACATTAAATGTACTGTAACTATCTGTCCATAAAAAGTACCGTGGTGACAAAGGTTTTTTTTTTAAAAAAAGGGCAATCAAGATAATAAGCAGAGTTTGTTGTTTTATGCAATTAAACTGCTATACAACAATCAACATTTAGAATGTATTTATTTATTCTTTAAAACCTGATGTATCCGGCTGGGCATAAAAAAAGATCATGAAGATCATGTACAGAATATGGTTTCTTGACTGCTTCTGCCTTCCTGTCCAACAGTTTTGGTTTGGTTCAGATCTGGAGATGACCCAGGCCATGGCTCCTGAAGTTGAATCCTACATGTGCAGTATTGTCACATAGCCATTTTTCACTAGTTGCACGCTTCAGACATACAGTATAGGCCAGAACTATTTAGTGAAATCACGTGTTTTGTGCACATGGAGGGGAATAATACATGGAATACAGTATGCTGTCTTAAAACTTTTGGCCTCCACTGTAAACATTGTTCTCACTTTTTTAAAGTTGTAATTGTTGGCAAATGCAATAAGACAATCATACTGTTATTGCAAAATAATCTTTTCACCTACAGTAAAAGTGGAGAAAAGTTTTGTTCCTCGGATTCGTGAAATATTTTTTACGTTGTGAGAATTGTCTTTTTGTGGTATTTTTGAACATGACACCTTTCCCACCATAAACGCACCGTTTAATCATTTACACATGTGTGTGTATGTAACTATGAGCCGCAGCACTCAGCATATGCACCGATGTTGGCAGGACTTTGGCAACCAGAGAGTAATTAAATGTGTGAAACTAGCATCTACTTTCTTCTCAACACTGCTGTTAAACCAGCGCAGCTTCCATGTGTATTTTATGAAGGACATGTTTTAATTAACTCTTAGTTAATTAAACCCAACATTCAAACCAAATCTATAAGCTTGGGGTGCTTGTGGAGAGGAACACTGGTGCAGCAGCAGCTGCGGAATAATAGGGAATAAGATTACTATTTCTACACTGCGTCGCCTTATTATGTTCAAATCAAGCCGGCAGCAAATGCACTTTTTTTTTTTTACATTAAAAAAGTTATTATTACAACATCATGTTATTATGACTAAACATGAGCACACACACATGGTCGATATTTTCCTTTATCTCTTTATGTAGTCATTATTTACTTAAAATTACAATGCTGGGAATCAATGAAAAAAGCTCCCTTCTATACTGTATCTCTGTTCCACAAGTCTTTCTCGAGTCTTTACACACACACACACACACACACACACTCATATGGAGGCAGCTCTTCAACACTCACAGAGCAACAATGCCACATTCACTTCATGTCAGGATTGCTGTAATTTAAAGTTCCTGCGTGGTAAAAACCATTTACATCAACCTCCAAGTGTTCAATCTGACAATTCAGCGAATGGTTTTCTTTTTCTCCTCGGCTTCACTAAACAATTTAGCTCACCTCTTAATGAGAAAGCGCAATAATAATGAGGCTAATGACAGCCATCTTGAATTTCTATCGCGTAGCCTACAGCACATGAACTCATTCAGTCAGAAGAATGGGAAGACTCCCATTTCTCCCAAGTTCTCCCATATGACATACAGTAAATGTCTTTTAACCCTTACAGGCATACTGTAGTGTAGTGTGCACACGTATGGCCAGTCAATTTAAGACTATTTATAGAAAAATACGAGCTGTACATCACCTCCAAATCGCTCGAGCCCATTACTGTAACCTAAAAATAAATCGCCGTCCTGATTTCTCCTGCTCACTGGATCTTTAAAGGTTCCATATTTTACCATTCTTTAAGCTAACACAATTCACATATCTCTCCCAAAGTGTATGTTTTAATCCTCCTGTCGAAATTCCACTCAGATAATCGAATATTTTCATAAATCAAACTCTCTTTATTATACTCGTGCTGTTTCTATGTAAATGAGATGCTGCTGAGCCACGCCCCTACAAGGGAACAGAAGAATTAAGAAACAAGCTTATATGAGGTCACAATGGATGAAAAGTTGAACTGGCTTGTTTAAGCCTCAACCAGTACAAAAACGGCATCCTTGCTCAGGGGAGGAAGCATTAGACTATTTTAAAAGGGGTTAGTCTTTAAGAGACCGGGAAAGACGAGGGAACATGAGACCTACAGTTGGTGGTAATGCCATTAAACAACAAAGTTTAGAAGGAAATGTTTTTTTGTTGTTGTTGCTGCTTGTCTCGGTACATGGCGGCACGCTGGCTTAGTGGTTAGCACTCTCACCTTGCTCCTCCAGGGTCGAGGGGTCGATTCTCGCTTTACGCCCACAGTCCAAAGACATGCAGATCAGGCTAACTGGCGTTCCCAAATTATTTGTAGTGTGTGAATGATCATGTGAGTGTGTGTATGCCTTGCAATAGATTGGCACCCTATCCTACAGTATCTCATGCTCTATGTCTCCTGGAATAGACTCAAGGTCCCCTTTAAATACAGCTTCAATCTGGCTTATCTTTACATTTTTATTTAAAAAAATGAAATAAAACACATTTTTTAATGCCAGACCACAATGAACACCCGAGCTGTTTCAAGACGATTTTTCTTGTTAGTGAGCATTGATTTTCTTTTTCCACATCTAAACTACTTTCCTTTTACTCATGTTATTACTGAACATGGAAAATGTATTTACTTATCAATGTAAGGAATGTTTAGAAAAAAGTTTCACTTGACATGGATTTGTTTTTCTTTTAATAAATAACAGTTTTACGTTTTACAATTTTACAGCCCAACCAAAAAAATAATAATCCTTGAGGTGATATACTTCATGGAAAGTTGTTATTAATATTATTATTAATCATATATTTTATTATCGTTAATTAATACAGTATAGATTTTTTTTAACTTTATACATCAACTCAACATGACCTCTGATGATGTCTCTAGCTTGTCAAGGAAAATGACCATAACCTGAGTGGTACCCTGGGTTTTGACCACAAAAGAGCTGAGGAGCGTGCGCTTAGACATCGCCGCTATAACCCAGACCCGTGATCCTGCCTTAAATACATAATGTAACCATAAGGGGGAGCTTGTACTCCTCACTGAGGCTTGTTAACTGTGGCTATGTTTGTGTGCGCATGTGTGTGTGTGTGTGTGTGTGTGTTTTGTGTGTGTGTGTGACATGCCAGTAATTCTGTGTGTGCTAAAGACTTTACTGTCTGTTCTTCGCTCCATTTACCCACACAGCACAGTCACTGCACTGACTGAGCAAACTCAAGTGAAAAGCTTCGGATTTTCACTTAACCATATAACACACACCACAGACACCCACAAGTGCTCCTATGCGCAAAACAATTATGCGCTCATTACGTTAGACAAGGAAAGAAGAGAAATGAGAGGGGGGAAAAAAAAGAACGAAAGAAAAAAAAAGGAAAAAAAGAAAGAAAGAAGGGAAACAAAGAGCACGGACTGGGGGTGTAGAACACCATCCCTTTTGCTTCAGTGACTGCAGTCTGGTTCAAAAGGCTGTGATATTTTCTTCTCTCTCTCTCTTTCTCTATTCTTTTCTCCCTTTGTTCCACAGCCCTGCCCCTCAAAGGGAAGCTTTAATTAGCTGTAAAGAATTGCACTCTTGCGAGCAGGTACTCTTCCACTCCTCCTTTCTTGCTCTGTCCTCCACTGATCCCTTCTTTCTGATGACATAATAGAGTGCTTGTCGCAGCCCGCTTTACACAGCCGCAACATATTGAGTAATAACCTCGATATTGGCCAGGTGAATGGGGAACATAGGCCTGCTTTAGCTCCCATTCTAAAACACACACCCACTGCTCTTTTCTCACTAAGTACCCCGCAGCTCTTCTCCGTAGCAGGAATCGAAGACGAGATGCCCCACGCACAGGCAGACATCATTTCCCTAGGGAATCGGCTTCAATCTCCAAGATGAATCTAAAGTCAGTGTAATATAAGCACATCGGCGGGCCATTTCCCGTAGGCATTCAACCCACAGCCTCTTTAGCTCCCTCTCTCACTCTCTCATTCTCCTATTTTCTCTGCCCCCCCCCTCCCCCCTCCCCTCTCGCTCGTTCTCTCTCTCATTCGTCGCTCAGTGGGCCTGTCATCAAACCCCAGCTTCATGCAGGGAATTGAGCAGCGGGAGATCGGTCTCATACCACTCCATCCTAGTGCTCTAGATATGTTACGCGGATCGTGTTGGTTTTAACAGAACCGGCATTCATTGTTTGCAGCCTCTCTTTGTGCATCACTTTATTTACTTTTGCTTAAGAACAGGGGCCCAGCTGAGGTCCCATCTGCACTGCGGCTTTGCGCACAGAAGCAGCGACAACAAGGACACATTAATTACTATGGGCTGTGCTTAATTGTAAGTTCTACCTGCCAGGTTGAACGCAGCCAGTCGCTATATATCTTCAAGTTAGTTTAGTGAAATTGTTCCATTTGTAATTAGAAACATATGGCTTTTTATTTTTTTTAGCAGTATCTACAGCTGCTCTGATCCGTTTACAGTTTGGAAATGCTGTCATCTAAAAAAAAAAAAAAAAAAAGAAAGAAAATGCTCTGGATTTGAAACCCGTGCTCCTATTTTCTTTATGACGCTTGATGGCACTTTTTTTTTTTTCATTTTATGATACAGCCTTATTTCAAACTCTCTATAAAAATGAAAGCTCATAGCTGAGCTACATGTAAGGGTTTGATGGCCCAATTCTGACCTGATATGATTGGATTACTCTTTGAGACTGAGTCGGGGTACGAAAATAAGAAATGGCAGTTTGCTCGAGCATGTGTAACACTCACCATTTTCTGGATGACTGGCCGGGCAGCGCTCGGTGTCTCGCTTGAACTTTGGGTGAGCTCGTGTGTATATATGAATGTGTATATGATTGTGCATCGACAAACTTATACATAAATATATAC
>JAQQZT010000036.1:9059102-9079384 GCA_030068275.1 Clarias platycephalus | reverse complement strand
CCCCCCCCCCCCCCCCCCCCCCCCCCCCCCCCCCCCCCCCCCCCCCCCCCCCCCCCCCCCCCCCCCCCCCCACACAGTAAAGCCATCAAGCATAAAAGGAACAATGACAGCTAGAAGGCAAACACACTCAACACTCTACCTTGTACCACGTTATCTGTGGCTCCTGGCCAGGCTGGACGAAGTCCTGGATATCAGGGCAGGAAATGTCCTTGCTCTTGCCCAGCTCGGCTTTCTCGGTGTAGCGCAGTTTGGAGTTATAACAGACCGCTGTGTCATTATCGGCCACCATCAGAGTCATGGACACCTTCATGCAGAACGTCGAGTTCCTGTTAGAGCCAGAGAGAAACACACTTCACACTCAACCACACACAGCTCCACATACTGTATGAGGATTCCCACTGCATGAATACATGGAACATGCTTAAATCAGCGCGATAACTGGCCCGAATCTGGCGTTTAAACTCCACTCGGCTGTTAAATAATTGAACCCGGCCTGTAAAAGACTTCCGTTCATAGCTGAGCTCAGACGATTAAACCTGACCTCGCTAAGGGAGGGGAAAATCCACACCAGTGCTTAGATAAAGAAATGTTAATTGTTGTTGCTAGCATGGCTAGCAATGAGGCGAAGCTAGTTACCCCATGCTAAGGATAATACTAATACTAATGATCTCAGTGGTGACTTTCAGTTTATTAGCTTTTATTGGGCAAATCAGCTGCTTTCATCACACACATGGCTCAGAGCACAGGGAAGACCATACACGCGTTAAAACGCTCGCTTCCTTTTCTGCGATTTCCTCGGGGATCAATTAGGTATATATCTATGTGTCTATGTCTCTTGGCTTATTTTCCTTGTAAGGACCTTCCACCGAGATTATTATGAATGTCCCTATTACACGCTACAGTCGGTCTAAACCTAGATCTTAACCCTTAATTTCAGTAACAAAAGGAAACCTCTCTCCCCCTTTCTCTCTCTCTTTTTACACGAAAGCTTAAATGACACATTATAGGATTTATTCGTTTGCTTGCTGCCTAGTGGAGTTTGCACTGCTTGAGGCGCTGAATATTTGTATTCTGACATTCTGACACAATTCTGATAAAGAAATGACACTCGCACTCATTAGTATGTCCACAGAATGCTCACACTATCACCACACAGGACACAATGTCTGAATGCTGCATCCACACTATATAATACATCCAGTGCTCGCTCTTTACTCTCTCCGTCTTCTTTCTCAGGTCTCACTTTGTTTTCCATCCTCTTTATTTAAAGGAAGAAAAAAAAAACCCTACTTTTAATTATAGAGAACTTGGAGAATCGCTTTCAAAACACGTCGTCGACGGATCTTTTGTTGTTGCCCAAATTATTTCCCATCTCTTGTGCTTATATGCCGAAGAGATGTCAAAATAACGCGCAGACTGCAGACGTCCCGGGTGATTGAAATTAACACCTCATGGAAGTAAAAAAGAGAGCTGCTTTAAGTGGTTTAAGTGATGACTGTTTATTTTGCTCAATTCACTGACTAGCGGACTAGCGGACACGGATTCTAGCGAAGGTACACGGACGATTATGGACGTCCAAGGGGACTATAATAGTCAAACATACTGTACAGTAGACGAGTTTGTTGTTCAAAGTCTGCTTCTTTAGGCTTGCACTTTTAAAAAAAAGAACAGCTAAATAGGTCTGTGCATTATCTGAATCACGCTATAGAATTAATAATGTTCCTCCAACCAGCGGACGTAATTAGCAGTAACTAGTGAAAGTACTGAAGCTGTAATTTTGCACCGCGAAATCTTCTCACAGTCTCTTGATTTGCTTCCTGACCTGAACGCCGGTATATTCCTGGCTGCATAAGCGAGGTAAATGTATGTAATTGCTCTTATGTATTTTGCAGTGAAAGCAGTCTTTTTGTGATTGTTCTGCAGTGGATGCGGCATTCTTGCGGTCCTCTACACTGTAGGCTCCCATTAACAGCAAAATGCAGATGAAATGATGTTTTCATTTGAAAGTTGGACTATCCACATAGTGAAAACACTCAAACACACGCGCAGACACACACAAGGCCGCAAGATTGAAAGTGACATTCCGTGATGCTAATGTGGTCATGATGAGCAGATTATCAGATTTAAGCTTAAGCAGACGGACACCCGAGCCACCGAGAGGCCACAGAGCTCCCCAGCCGAACCAGAGCATCAGCGTGTGATTGATGGGTGACTGAGCTTCCCTCTGTCCTCTGCTGTCTCACCGCACTCAGTCATTCCCGTACTGAATAACACCCACACGCGCACCTCCGCTCCGCACACACACCTCCACACATGCTAATATACAACACTGTTGTAAGCCAATATGCATAAATCTAGCTCTGTTTTATTGTTTGATTTTGTTAAAAGCATTACAAACGACAGCTTCGATTATAAGGTATCAAAGGTATAAGCTTATGATTACACTAGATTACATTAAACTAGCCTTTTTACTGGAGTATATGCATAAAGAATAATGCACATGCAGTTGGCTCTTTAATAGTGAAGATTCACACACACACACACACACACACACACACACACATTTAGTATACTCTCAGCAACACATTTACGATCAGTCAGCCTTATAACCTTATAAGCATTTTGCCTGAGATGGTGCGCAAAAGCCATGTGATCACAGACAGTACATGTGTGTGTGCACGTGTGTGTGTGTGTGTGTGTGTGCATATAATTCAGTCTCACCTCAGCACGCAGGAGTAGAGGCCGGCGTCCTGCAGTTCGGCAGGTCTGAACCAGATGGCGTCCTCCTCTTTGCTCATGCGCAGGCCATTGAATGAGATGGGCTCCTCGAAGTCTCCGTGGCCGAGCCCTGAGCTGCGGTACCACATCAGACTGAGGCCTGAGCTCTGCGCCTGCGAGTAGTTCGCCCGGATATAGCCGTAAAACAGAGCGCACTTGATCCGCACCGGTTCTCCGTGCAGCACCCGGTACTTCAGATAGTCCACTGACCAGTCCGTACAGCCATCAACTACACACACACACACACACACAGAAAGACAACGAACAAAATATTGCATCAACTAGACATTAGCAAATAATGATGATAACATTTTATGGATGAATTTTTCTTTTTCTTTTCTAAATTACATTTTTTTACAGTGCCTTTAATAATAGATACTGTCATGAAGCAGCGTTACAGAAATCCGAATGTAGAGTTAGATTTTTAATGAATAGGCGAGAGGTGAACCCTTGAGAGGAACCAGGTTCAACAGAAAACCCATCCTCGTTGGGGTGACACCAGACACTAGACTGTGATTATGAGTCATTACTATAAAACAAGTGTGTAATAAAAAGTCAGACACTACTGAGGGTATTGAAACTGATCTTCAGGATGAGCAACAGAGTCGTTTCTCTTAGTTTCATTTGCATTTTATGTTTAAATCTGTTGTGTCCAAGTGAATTTATCCACTGAATAATGAATAAGAATTAGACATAAAGTGTCTTTACTTCAGTAAGTCTACGATTTCGGACTATTAAGTAAAACCGTCTACATCATCGTTGGAAAATGTGTTATGTGTCAACTATACAGTTTTGTCTCAAACCACCGCTCATTTCTTCATACAGTAGTTTGCTTTCAAACAGCCAGACTTTCTCATATATTAATGTAGTCATGACCAGTGTTGGGGGACGTTACTTTTTAAAGTAACTAATTACATTACAAAATTGCTGTCTTTAAAAAGTAATCAGTTACATTACAGCATTACTTTCTGATAAAAGTAACTAGTTCGAGTACTTTTCCACTGCAGAAAATGAAAACTCCTTTGTGATTCCTCATGCATGTTGTTTTAGTCGAGACCTTTATAATTATTCTACCATCATCACTCAGCGAAGTTTGGCCCATAATCTGTTAACTACTAATACCCCGATCTCACCTACGCGGTTTCGCGCGGTGGCCGTAAGTACGATTCATCATGATTCACCGCGAGTTTTGACGCTGTGGTTAGGTTTCAATGTTTCCGCGCGTCGGTCCTCGCATAGTCAAACCGCACAGGTGAGATAGGGGTATAACAGCAGGAATAACTTGTGGGAAAAACATCTAACTTAAAGTTACAGTACCAGTTAGAAACATTTGCAGGTGATGACAGATGATGACAGATGATTAGTATATGGGTGATTAGTATATAGGGGTTGGAACAGACGAGAGGGGAAATGAGGTTGCTGCTGAGGATGTTAGGATTTCTAAATTGTTTAGGCATCTTTACTTATTTTTCAGCCCATCGACGTAAAACATTCGTTCTCATGACTGTAATTTAATCGACATCATTTAATTTAATTTAATGTGAAGAAATAAAGGGGTGGATCAAAACTCTTGCTCAGTACTGCGCTGTAAAAACTGTGTGTTTTTATTTGGTCTCTCTTGAGAAAAATCTCAAAGTTCAATGTTCAACTATAATGAAGGGTTTTGCTGTAGGAGTGGATTCCAAACAGCTACTGTACTGTAAATGTAATAGCTACCCAGTGGGCACATGTAGGACTGCAGGACATCTTCACGACCAAATAAACTAGAGACCCATAGAAAAAGTCTTCAGGACCCATTAAAGCGCCTAAAAATCTTTACATGCCAGATGTCTTTGAAAGTAAATTCCCAAAGCCCTTATATTAGTCATCTTTAAGGCGTCTTCACAGAGTAATTAGTAATATCTAAAGACCTCTTTCAGGAGATTGAGTTTTAAAGACCGTCTACAGACATCCTGCACGTTAGGTTGTGTGTGTCTGCGGGGTAAAGTGTTTCCTTCCAAAGAACCCCTGATAAAGACTTTTCAAATTTTATATCATTAATATACTCACTCACTCACTTTTCTATACTGCTTACCCTATACAGGGACAAGACCGAACCCTGGACCCTGGAGGTGAGAGACCACAGTGCTAACCACTACACCACCGTACTGTGTGAATAAAAGGTATGGTATGAAAACATTAAATATAATAGTAACACATGTTAAGATTGACACCCATACAGTACATAACCACTGCGATGCTCTTGATATGTCAGTTGCACATTGCGGATCCTGAAGATAATAAAGCGATCTTTCTCGCTCACAGAAGCTTACAGTACAGTATATGCGGAAGAAGAAAAAAAATCGTTGTCGGGTTTTGTAAAGACTGAAGCTAAATTTAATACTGTTTAAAGTTAGAACAACACATAACGAAAAAAATTAATAAATAAAAAAACCTTCCCCTCTCATGAGCAAGCTCTGCAGCAAAACGAAACTTTCTAAGTAGCACTTCAATTCGGGAAGGGATTCTAAGGCCTGGAATGTGATGTGTGCAATTCTGGCTCGAACTCCGCACTACTCACACTTCAACTCTAAATACAGCTCATAAGTCGTTACATAAGGCTTGGCAACACGAATGACGCAGTATTTGTCATGAAATGAGAGCCAGGGAGAGGATGGCAGAGAGACCGAAGGAGAGAGAGAGAGCACAGGGATGGAAAAAAGTGTGTGTGTGTGTGTGTGTGTGTGTGGTGAAAGAGAGCGCGAGAAAGAGAGATGTAGCTCTACTTGATATTTTTTGATGAAATGATGCTGCTCATGCTGGAAAACACACATTTTGATAGAAACGCTGTGATGTGAAGGTGTACGAGAGATCCGCTGACGTGCCGAGTGCAGTTTTCCTGGACTCCCACACGCACTGAATGAAGTAAAGGTCACGCTGCTAATAGAAAAGACTTGCATGTCGACCGGCTGCTTGATAGCTGCTGATCTGATGTTGACCTTCACTTGTTGCTTCAGCAAATGAAGACCTATTTTGCATGTGTCGAGAGTAAACACAATGTTTACGGGCAGTCATTTGCATGAGACGCGACACTTACTGGGTCAGAGGCAGTAACACGTCTCATCTCAGAAGTTCGGAGGATGCTAATTAATAATTTTTGACAAACCTCCCCTTTAAGCACGTAATGCACACAGCGTGAAATTAATCAATATGAAGGGTAATCATAATTATCGTGAGGAATTAAGGCAGTGTGAGTCATGGTACGTTCGGAATCCAGTAATAAAAGAGTTAACCCCTTCTGGTAATTAAACTCAAACTAATTACGCTTCGCTGTCGCAATTACGCGTCGTGTTACGTTTGGAGGAGTGTTTAAACGTGCCGGCGTGCGTGCGTGCGTGTGTGCGTGTGTGGTGGTATGTCGAGTGTATGTAGGGGCTCTTGAGGAAGTTTCAATTTCCACCAACAACATGATTTTGTTTATGTTGACTTCTGATTATTTGAAATTGTTTCAGAGCTGCTGTGGAGACTCGTTTTCTCGGACTCGCTTTGAGTACGGATCTCGTGCCCTTGATTACGATTGGTTAAGAAGAGGAGCCAGTGGTAATTTTGAGGAGGCAAGGCTCACCGTGCAATTCGTTTAAATGACGATCCGGTGCTGATCTTGGAAAGGAAATAGCGTTACATGTGTTGCTTTCTGAGAACCGCTGCTACTGTTTAACCCCTTAGAACCTGCCTTGTAGAAACTGTTTAGTTCCACACGGTAACACTGATTATTCGCCTACCTCGTTAATTATAATCAATCGTTCGAGTCCTGTAGTGAAAATAATGCTAGTAGTTGAGTTTACCTAATATTAAGATTTTTTAATAAGGTTAGTTTCATGTTTATGGAATCATTCGTTAAAAACCTTAAATATGAGGGGCGTTCGAGTCAAACTGGGACTTTTGATTGAACACAGGTATGAGAAAAAAAAAAAATGTCTTTATTTCTTTATATAATACCATGCTGCATTAGGGCACTTATCCTAGAGTAGCACTAGTGCTTGTATACCTTTAATGTAGAAAGATTTCTCAGTATACCGGAATCATACACACTAAAAAAGAGAAGCGGTAATAACTCCCGGTCGAGTTCCTGTAATGTGCGAGTGGTGCAGTAAGCAGTACAGAGGTACATCATTGTAGGAACGACCGTGTTTTGCAAAACATTTTCCCCCGAGAAGCATTTTCGCCATGTGAACAACAGTGTACTGTACTTCCGGTTTTGCACACACTCGTTTGCATGTACTTCCAGTAGCTCATCAAAACTTGTTCGTGTCAGTGGAAAGCCAAGCTAAACAAGTTTACATATTTTGTGTGTTTTGTAGTTGTTGTTGTTGTTTTTTTTTGGATTTTGGACAATATTTCAAGAAGACAGCACCATGGGTGTCCAGAATGTTATAAAGCACGGCAGAAAAAAGAAACGAGGGAGAGTTTCAGTTTCATTTTAAAGCAGCCGGTGTTAAGAGGAATCATAAATTAAGAATAAATGAGGTTTTAATATATTATCTACAATATTTCATATTTTACTTAATTTTCATGTCTTTTCTAAATGTTTTAATTGTTTCTATATGCAAAAATGTGATTACAGTGTTGGAAATTGTTAATATTTTTAATATTTTATGGTTGGCTGGAACGGATTATCTGCATTTACATTATTTCTATAGGAGAATGTGTTTCGCAAGGCGAAGTTCCACCTTAAGAACTCGCTTTCGGAATGAATTAAATTTGGTTGTGCAATGTCCTGCAAAAAAAATAAAATAAATGCCTTCAGTGATCAAACCAAACTGTTTTCCATTAAAGTAAGGGACCATTAATGGAGTTTTGGCTCCGGCGGACTGAGAAAACGTTCTACCTTGATGATATCCAAGCACTAGTGAGACACGGGATAAGTGCATTAGTGCAGCCGGGGATCATATAGAGAAATAAAGGGAGTTTTTATCCACATAACTGGGTTATTTTTTTTTTCTGTACATTAAAAAGTCCCAGTTTGACTTGAACGCCTCAAGTAATAATGCTAGATTAAAAATACAATTATCATTGTTTTAGCATTCAGATTAAAATGTTTATCTTGATTATTTTACAATCTCCAGATCTACTTTATGACCTTTAAAAAAACAACAACCCTTAAGAGAAAATCACTCGGATCAATAAACCTCTTAGCGGCATTGCTAGACTAAAAAAAGGAATTTGTTTAGTTTATTGCCGTTCGCAAACATGACCATGATTCATTTCGTTGTCTTTCACTTGCGTTGTAAAAAAAAAAAAAAGGAAAGAAAAGAAAAGGGAAAAAAATGTTCGTTAGGTCACCTCCAAAGTAAATAACAAAGGTCTGCCAAAGCGACCTACTGGCAAAACACACAAAGCCACCTGAAATCAGCACTGATAAGAACAACTTCTGCCAAAGGCAATTCGAAAAACACAAAGCAAACAGACAAACACACACCACCATGTGAACCAAACAACCTCTCCACCCAGTCACTCACACACACACACACACACACACACACACAGAGCTTTATTCTTCACCACAGTGTGAGCAGAACGCCTTGTGGGGATGCTCTGATCAGCCTTGGTGAGAGCGTGCGGGGTGTATCGTGTATATCAGCAGCTCCTCCTCTCTGCGGTTCTGCTCCAGCAGACACACGTCGCTGTTTCCAAACGCCGCTCTGAGCTCGGGCTCGGCTGCAGTGCCCTTGACCAAATTCACAAACGGCTAAATCGGGCTCTCTAATAACTTTCCAATTGAGCTCAAATTAAGCGAAACCCATTATAGCACGGCTTCCTCTGCCGCAGAAGACAAAATGTCATTCACTCTCTCGCTCTCTCTCTCTGCTTTCACATCTGTTTTTTTTTTTTTCCTCTGCACTCGGCATGGGCTTTTCCTGGTTTATGGAGCACGCTCCTCTAATCTACGCTACAGCTATGCTGTAAATCTTCCCAAAGACTGCTGCTTAGAGGGAAATACCACGCAACAGAAAAGATGAAACATTATTGACAGCCAACAGCAGAAGGTTAAGCGGAACAGAAAAAATAAAAAATAAAAAAAACCATGAAATGCTGTAAATGGTATTGTTTCTGGCCCTTCGCGAACGATTACGACATGCCCACCCTTCACCCCCCAAACATACTCCTTTCAACATCCCTGTCACATTAATGATGTCTGAGATGGTGGGTAATTACACAGCTTCCCCGTGTTCGTCGCTCTCTCACACACCCATATTCAGACATCTCCTTCCTCCTCTGTCTTGTCTTGCGCCAGAGTTGCATCAGAGTACACAAACTACCTTTTTTTGTCTAAAATGTGACACCGGTGCAAGGATATGACAGAACTCCCCATGGTGCTGAGGCAAGACTGATTTGCTGTCCATGATGCTCATTGGTAAGAGGATCTAACGCAGAGCTGCAGAAACAAGGGACAGACATGTTACTCACTGACCCAGTAAACGGCTTCACAGGACCGTGCACACACGCAAATCTACGTATGCAGGAGGAGAACAAATAAAGATACGTGTACACGCATGCACATGTCCCCTGGGCTTCTTTAGGGTGAGAGCATAGAGCGGCCCCGTGCTCTGCTGTCAAGTGTAATTTACATGGCAACCCAGATCAGCAGGGACCCTGACCTTTATGGAACAAAAAGACCGAGAGAGAGAGTAAGTCTCTGGTCCCTTGATTTTCAATAAGGACTTGCTGGACACAAGGACAGTTAGAGTCAGCTAAATTATAAGACTTCAGATGCGACCACAGAAATTCAAGCACAGTATGAGACACGATGCCGTATGGTCTGAAGACAACTATAACGCTACGCCAGACTAATAGAAAACTCAGAACCATGCTGACAAAGTAGAGACTCAGTGAACGCAATCTAGCCACAAAGACAGGCCGGTAAAAAGAAAACACTTTTATAGACAGAAAGACTGTTCCAGCAGCGCAACAAAAAATGTGGAGACTGCATTTTGTAAAACTTGAACATTTCTGTAAAACAAACCATTAAAATTTCAAATCTCACATCTCCTGTTCTGCCATCTTGCCAATACTGAGAAACCGACCAGAATCTGATGGGGATTACTTCACAGTTATATTTATATCTGATAACTGAGGTGGATGGTTAACACGGAGCTCAATGGTCCATAGTGCCCGCCTGAATTATTGGTGCTCACGAAGATGCTCGATAACAATTGCTTTTCAAATCAAACCAGGCCTTTTGATTGTGCAGAATAACAGAACACAGTTATGAGAGTAAAAAAAAAAACTACCTTTATATAATATTCTGCTCCACTTATGCCCTTATTCCAGTGTTTCACTAGTGGTTTGGATACCATTAAGCTTCTGTATGCTGGAGCTACTGTATGATTGGACTGACTGCTCCATGACTGAAACGCTGGCCTCCCAGGAACTACCGTACAGTCGAGGCCAGGACTGTACGGGAGACGTGGCCATAACCCCCAGGCGAGTTCCTGTAATGTGCGAGTGGTGTCCGTAATGTTGTTTGTGTGTAACAGTTTGGAGCCACACATGCTGCTCCTGAGCTCCCAGTGATCCAGACCCCCCTCTGTCCTCTGCACCTGCTGAACTGGACTCCATGATAACTAACTCCATGTTATACTGAACTTCCAGCAGCCTAACACACATGATGTCGTTATATAATTTCTGTTATTCGTTATCACCCAAATGAGGATGGGTTCCCTGTTGAGTCTGGTTCCTCTCAAGGTTTCTCTCTATTGCCATCTCGGGGGGTTTTTCCTTGCCACCGTCGCTTGACTTGCTCATCAGGGACAATCTCATTATTATCTAAACACATTTTTTCTCACTCATACACACTTCCATACATTTTCTTGTCATTTTGTGAAGCTGCTTTGAGACGATGACCATAGTTAAACGCTGTATAAATAAAATTGAACTGCACTGAATGCAGTTCCCACACTGATGCGTCCCGTCCACAAGTTGACGACAAGTACTCCATCGATTTTCAAGCATCAGATGTTCCACTCACTGAATGTTCACGGAAACAACTGCAGTGGGCTCCGAGCCACCTCCTCAGAGATCGTCATTCAAAGGAAGCTTTAAAAGATTTGCACTTCAAATGTTTTACCGAGGCTGAGAGGCTCATCTCTGTATGGTGCTTCTGTAAATGTCAATCGGTTTTACAGCTTCATTTACAAGATCCTGGTTTGACTTGAACACCCCTTGTAAAATTACTCTAAACATGTATCTTTGTTCTAACCAACAAAATCAATGTAATTCTTTTTAAACACTAATGTAGCAATGTCCACTAACACTTTCTACATATACATATACACATTATCATACATCCTCATAATGAATAATTAAAATTAATGCAAACAATTTGTCATTCTTATAATATACATTCTTTTCTGCTTGCCCCTTTCTGGCTTTAACGATGCCCCGTTTCTCTTTGGAAAACCAGCCTGTCATATCCATGCCAGAGTACAGCACAGTGTACAACCATGGACGCCATGGACAACAGCACTTCACTATACATACATACAGCACATACTGACTGTGCAATCCTGCCCCTAATCAGACCCACCCTCACTGCAGGAAAAGACTCAAACACAGTGTGTGGTATACACTCCTTGATTTCCTGATTATTTACCCGGTTTGGATTCTGTTTCCTCGTCTTGCTCTTGTCTTTCTTAGTAAAGGCTGTTCGTCGATCCTCTGACCTTTACCTGCATCCTGACTACGATTCCGACTAACTGTTTGCCAAGTGTAATAAAACCCTGTTGACCTGCATCTGCGTCCTCCTCTTCATTCATGATATTGCCACGTATAAAATCATAGAACCTTTAATACAAGCCAGAAAGATGTTTTTTTTTACCTGCACACATCAAGCACTGGATATAAATAAAAAGACAAACATATTTTCATGTCTGAAACTGATATTCCAAACACATTTTGGCTCATTCTTGGGGATTGGTGGCTCAGTGGGTAGGTTTCTCCTATGCAACAGGTAATACCACAGTTCAATTGCTGCCCAATGCCCAAACCCTGGCCACTCAATGCAGGGCCAGTCCTAAGCCTGGATAAAATGGAAGGACTGCATCAGGAAGGGCATCCGTCACAAAATCTTGTGCCAAGTTGTTGTGTAGATCGTATGGTCCGCAGTGGTGACCACTTGACGGGAGCCGCCGAAAGACCACCAGCAATTTAGCTGATTTTTTTTGATTGTTAAGTTTTAAAATCAACTGTTAAACAATGCCTTCACAACAAAAAGCCAGATGGTACTGCAGCATTGCAAGAAAGAAGCCCTCGAACATACAGCGCCTGAGCCTCATCAAGCTTCACCAGAGTGGCATTTGGCATTTTGTGGTTCGATTTAACCAAAAATGAACTTTTTACTCATGCTCACTATTACCATGATTTTCAGTAAAAGCTGACAGCTTTATACAAGAAGAAGCACCTGACTCTTGCTGTAAAATTTGGATCAGGATTTAGACATGCTTTAGGCCTGCTTTTGGCAGGTGGCTCTTAAAAAGATTGATGACATCATTAATTCTGCTAATTGACAGGATATTTCAGCCCAAAGGCTGGTTATCTGTGCCAAGGGGTCCAAACGTGACCATCTGAAAGGAATTATGATGAGTCAAACATATTTCGAAATCAACCCAAAAACAATAACAAAAACTGTTTTGCAATGACCATCCATCGCAGTGTCCAGATTTGAACCCGACTTGTAGAATCGCAGCCTTACTGCCACAGGGTCTCTGGTTCAATCCATGTTTACGTCGGTGTTTCCACAGGCTTTTTATGGCTTCTCTGGTTTTCTACCCCGCCTCCTAAATACATGCCGGGGATGAACTGGCTATGCTAAACTGCCTCAAGGTGTTTGTGTGTGTGTGTGTGTGTGTCCTTCAATCGACTGCTTTTCCAATCCAAGGTGTATTCCCATCTTAAAGCCAGCGTGATCCACTGAATGAATGAAAACCTGTTGAAGCAGGAAGTCTATCCGAACAAATCTGTACCAGGGGAACCCCTGCGTAGAGGAATGGACAACATTATAGACACCCTTGCTTCAGAAAGACACTCAGTGTTGCAACCCCTCCCCTCCCCCCCCAAAAAAACCTTAATTGAATAAATGTTAAAATAAAACTCTATAATGTCCCAGTATGTTTGAGCTCTAAATAAGCGATTACTGCATTATTGTTTGTACATTTATATATTCATTTTTGCTGAAGGCACCGATATTTTTTTTATGTACTGTATGAACTATTTGTACCTTGTTATTAAATTTTTTTTTAAATGGAGTAATAAAATATAATCCTGTCCTGAGCGTAGCAATAAACAGATACCTAAAACTTTTTAAAGCTGTGGCCTGTTTTGTTCCATGTTACATTATTTATTTCAGTGTTTTAGGAACCTTAAATTGTTTAATGATTCAATTAAACAATCTTTTCTTGATTGATTTAATTTAACAGATTTCTGGTTCTGATTCACACACTTAAAACTTAATTATAAGTGGTAAAAGGTCTAAAATGGACAACTTCTTGTAAAAATATACCACAGCTTTTGCAGAAAATACAAACGACTTTTTTTTTTTGTAAAGTTCTTCCAAAATACTCTCATTTTGCAAGATTATCACTTCTTCTTTTGAGATTATTGGTGGTTGGTGCAATACCGCCACCTACTGGACTGGAGTGTGGAGCAGAAGCTTGTCAGGGAAAAAGATCACTTTGTACATGACAGGACATTTAAAAAAAATGGATAATAGAATTGAAAACCACAATCAAATTTACTCGACAAGCTACCACAGATTCACAGCTCTAATTTCTGCATTATTATAGTGATTATTTATCTTTTGCTTTTTTTTTTGTCTTTCTCAACATGACACATGACATGACATTTAAACCTTGGTCACAAATATTCTTACAAATATTCATAGTTCTCTACAGCCTCCTTAGGAAGTTGGTATGGATGCTGTTTAATTCTTAAGTACAATTCAAGGCATTCGTGGGGAAAATCGTTGTCTTTTCTATCGTGCAGTAGCCAAAGATTTCTTACATTCATCTTAAGGTTGTCTTAGGACCTTCCTACAACCTACATAAGTCGATCTTACAAAATATTTTGTCTTAAGGTGTTCGTACGGCACCCATATGTGCAAAGTCACTCTCAAGTACTGTAACTGGTAGGAACATCTCCTGTCTGTCAGCACATTTTGTCGTGGTATATAAAGCAGCGGCTATCCACTCTCTCTGGTCCTAGAAAATTCGTGAAAATAATTATTTTTTTAAGACGGCAATAATCCCGAGAGGACTGCAGTTGCACCTTCTGCAGCGGTAGTTGCAAGACGAAGAAGAAAAAGTTCTAGCAGTCGTAGCTGCTGCTTTCCCTCAGCTGCAACAGGAGGAGATCACGAGAGATCACATGATGATCTATGCAAATATTGAAGATTAAAAACCCTACCTGCAAGATATGCAGAAATATCCAGATAAATAAAAATGTAGAAATGGTGAAGAAATTTCTTCTGCCTTAAAATGCCCATGTGTATGAATGCCGTACAAATATCGGTTCATACGGTGTTCATAGAAACTCCATAAGATACTCTTATAAACTACTTAATGTGTCCTTGCGGCATACTTACTGTACAGCCACCGTAGGAATATGGGTTTCTGAAAATGTCTTCTGAATCCAAATGAGTCACAAACACTGTACGCTGTTCTGGAGGCACTCCTATGGTGGCTCTACGAAGAGTGGATTTCATGCCGCATTCGGGGAAAATCTTAGAAAAGACCATCGACCTGGCCACGAACTTAAAACACTGGATTCTTATAAGGCCGCCTTAAGAAGACTGTAGAAAATGCTTGAAAAATCTTTCATACGGTGTTAGCAGCCGTCCGTATGGGTATTTGTGACCGCTGCTTTACTTCCATGTTTAATGTTGATGTCTGGATATCTTTGCATACTGATTATAATACAACTGTTACGCAAGGACCACAAAAGCAGCATAAAGTCAACAGGATAGTTTTCATTTTGATCAACGGTTGTACTAGAAGTCTAATTAAACCCAATGATTTTTACCCAACATTCATGCATGCAGCCCGTTCCGCTGTGATTAGTTTAGGGAACTGGTAATTTGCCTGGATTTATCAGCACTATATTTAATTTGTGTAGCAAGTACCTCATTGGATAATAAGTGTGAATATAGCAATGGGGGATTTATTCACTTAGAAGAAAACCTTTCTGCATTTTGTTTTAATTAGCTAGCACTGCCATGACACCTCAACCAGTCCAGAAATCAAGTATTAACTTTTGCCACATAATAAATGTGCTTTCTTAAGTAATTCTAAATAATCCCAATTCATGTGATTGGTGTAATGCCATGTTCCGGCCCCTGCACCACTTTCATTTATCCTATCAAACCAGGAGAATGACAGTAATGGCGATGTGTGTGTTTGTGAAGGGATACGATGTTCCGTTAAACCATGAGAAATTAATGCATTTGCCCGTTGGAAACCCACTGGGTTAAAGAGCCAACTGGGGGAAAAACAGACTAAAATATTTATTTTTCATTATAGAAAATTGTTCTGTTAGATGGGATAAGAACCTCCATAAAATTGCAACAGTTAAAAAAAAAAAAAAGCAAGAAAATGAAAAATGACTATTACACACATACACACACAGCCTAGATTGCCTACATGGTTCTTTCTTGTCTTTAAATGGAAGTTCTTTGATATTTTTGAATAAAATTGTTGCTTAATATCACTTCAGTAATGTGTCGGTAATACTGTAACTAAATATTGTCATGCCAATAAAGCTCACTGCGCCCGCACCGAGAAACAGACAAGGCGAGAGAAATCCTCTTCACTACCCGAGTGTTTACTGAGGTAAGAGGACTTTCTAATTCCCTCATATTTTAGGTGCATTTTTCGTGAGTGGGGTGCGTCTGCGCGAGCACTGCGAGTGCAGCCTCTCCTGGGGCTTTGTCTGCCTAATAAGTAAGAGAAACAAAATGGAATCAAGCTGTGTTGAAGTGCCGGGTGGTTTTCTCGTCCTCTCGCTCTCTCTGCAAACGCTCGACTCATTTTAAGGTCTCCCTTCTCATTTCAAATCAGCCTTTTGCATACAGTATATAGATTCAGTTTCTTCCTCTCATATGCACTTTATCTCCTCTGCCTTCCCTGATTTCCATTCCCTATTCTTTCTCAATCCTAACATCCCCCACTCTCTCTCTCTCCCTCTTTCTCTCCCTCTCTCTCTCTCTCTCTCTCTCTCTCCCACTTTCTCTCCCTCCCTCTCCCTCCCTCTCTCTCTCTCTCTCTCTCTCTGTCTGTGCTAAGTGAATGCTAAGGAGGTCAGCCCCCTCTTGGGAGAGGTGTCGTATATATAAGCATATGAAACATTTCAGCATCCTGAACAACCCCCCAAAAAATAAAGCAGGTTACAGTAACCGCTGATAAACAATCATATTGTGAACCAATGATGATTTCCGATTTCACACACGCCTCTCAGCGGAATTGACGATCTTTTCATCCCTGTAAAGCTGCCCTACCCTTCCTTACCACCACTAACAGTTCCTATCAGCCGGATAAACTCCAGATTTGCCGCTTACAGCTCTACCTCTGGCACAAAGCAATCTCGCAGGCACGGAGGCTTAGCAGCAGCAATGCGCCAGATGCCATGTGTGCTACGGCAGAATGACACCAGTAACTACATGTACTGTCCTTTCTAATTCTGTCTCCTATGGCTGCCCATATCGCCTGATGGAAGGCATGCCGGTATATCTAAAACACCAGTAGCCATGTGTCAACTGCTACTGGGGGAGGTATATATCTAGCTTTCCCCGCTGCTTTTAGGCTGGTTGATGGTTCCAGCATCGTGTCATGTCAATGCCCTAAGGAAGAATGCTGCCTCTATGATTAAAGTATAGCTGCACAAAAAATCGAAACATGGTTGTCAACATTTCCATAACAACCGTGATTATGCAATTTAGCCTGTATGTGTCCCCTTGTGCCAGCACAGATCCATTACGTGTGAATTAAATATCACATTCAGCTACCATGTTGTGAAACAAAGCAGCTGTGGGTCTCTTAAATCCACACAATAAATTAAATGAAGACAAAGAGCTGGCTAGGAAATCACTAATGTTGTGTCCATCTGTATATGGAATATTGAAAAAAAATATTTTGTGCACTGGGTTTGAAATAGATATTTTATATAGATATATACCAAAGATTTCAACAAGAATTCAACCAGAAAATTTGACCCAAATGATATACATTTTATACACATTTTCCAAAAATACAAATAATAAACATTCTTACTTTTCCAATGCATAATACAAAAATAATGCAGCACTAAATATAAAAAAAAAAACTGCACAGGATAGAGCAAACGCCGCTTTTTACATGTGCATGTATTGTTCACACATCTTTCTTAGAGAGACCCGCTGACGTGAAGGAATGGAGGAGAAGAAGACGGGTGGGGTGGAGGTTAGTGTTTGGAAGGAGAGCCCCTTCCTTAATAACACTGTGTAATTCTCCTTCAGGGGTTTTCTCTCCTTTTTTGTTTCTTGGCCTCTGGTTCGTACGTGGCAGCCGTTTACACTAAAAATCTATCCAGAGAGATTTCTTTCTTTTTTATTTTGTGCACAAATTCGCTCCAGCTCTGCGCAAAAAA
Organism: Clarias platycephalus; assembly: GCA_030068275.1. Lineage (NCBI taxonomy): Eukaryota > Metazoa > Chordata > Actinopteri > Siluriformes > Clariidae > Clarias > Clarias platycephalus. The sequence continues at coordinate 9,061,954 of JAQQZT010000036.1, read as the reverse complement.
AGACACCATGTTATCGTTCATAAGGTGTAGCACTCTGTTCGCCACGGTTTTATTTGGATGATACGTCTCGACAAAGGCTTGGCTCTCACTCCACTTTGCACAAAATTCCTTATCATGTGTGCGATCTGCCACTGTGGACTGAGCAAACCGATGCTAGCCGACGCACTCCGCACTATCACGCACTCCGGCATTTTGGGGTGGCAGTTTCTGGGTCGTGTTCTGAGTAGGAGTTTGTGAACATGGACAAATTTTAGACAATTTCTTTGGTCTGGAAACGATTTGCTCATACTCAGAGGCGTTCGTGAGCCGAGGATCCACTGTATATGTATATTCACTATATTGCCAAAGGTATTTACTCAACCATTCAAATCATAGCATTCAGGTTTTCCAATCACGTCCACGGTTACAAGTGTATAAAATCAAGCACCTAGGCATGCAGAATGAAAGAATGGGCCGCTCTCCGGAGCTCCGTGGTTTCCAGCATGGTACCGTGATAGGATGCCACCTGTGCAATAATTCAAGTAGTAAAATTTCCTCGCTGCTAAATATCCCACAGTTAACTATTAGTGGTATTATATATTATTACTACTACGCCATATTGTGATAATATGATATTATTAGTAGAAACGATTGGGAATGACAGCAATTAGGCCACAAAGTGGTAGACAATCACAGAGTGGAGTTGGGCTCAGTCTCTTAGTTCCAGTGAAAGGACCTCTTTTCCTTTCAAGTCAAGTTCCAACATGACGGTGCACCAGTGCACAAAGCGAGGTCTATAAAGACATGGATGAGCAAGTTTGGTGTGGAAGAACTTGACTGGCCTGCTGCTCAACCCTCAACCTCAACACCTTTGGAATGAATTAGAGCAGAGACTGCCAGGCCAGGCCTTCTCGTCCAACATCAGTGTCTGACCTCACAAATGCGCTTCTGGTAGAATGGTCCAAAAATTCCCATAAACACACTCCTAAATCTCTGGAAAGCCTTCCCAGAAGAGTTGAAGCTCTTTGAAATTACTGTAATTTTGGCAAACGTATTTTTAAAATTATTACAACAACATGCTCACATGCTCCACAATCAAAACATTCGCTGATTCGCATTATCAATAAAAATATAGCAGATGCTAGACGAATAACATAAGAAGCTTAATAACACTAGTCAAAAAAAAAGCTAATGTAACACAAGTACAGAAAGCATCTAATATTTATGATGTATTAAAATGACTAATCATTTGCTGCACATCATCATTGTGCTGCCTGAGATAAAAACAAGCGGCAGCGATCGCCAACAGGAGCTCGTCTTTGACCAGGATTAGCCTCGTCTCCCGCCTGGATGGATGATAACCATCTCTTTTTTTGTTGTTAGTGGGAAACTGATAAAACTGTCTTTCAGGTGTTTGACCTCGTTATGTTGAGGCGCTCCCCATACACAACATCTGTCCGGCATTGTAAAAACACAAACAGTTTGCCAGACGAAATGGCGTCTGGTTTGGTATTACTGTACGTCCGGTACGAAGATAACTCTCCGAACATCTTTTAAGCTGCTTTCTTTTTTCCCCCTTATTTGATCATCGCTCCTTTCTTTTGTTCCATACTCTGGTGGTCATTTCCACTTGTTCCTTTTCCCTAATTTTGTAAAGTTCGTATTTTTGTTTCATTTCCCGGACGTTCGGTGAAACATGAAGGCTGTCGTCAAGCACAGGAGTGGTTATTGGTCCTATTGGCGACAGTGCCCAGGGGGTTTGCTTGCACCAACCTGAAGTGCGGTAATCCTCCTCAGGTGCAGAAGCTATTTGCTCTTGAATACCGCCGAGCGATACAATGGGTACGGCTAATTGCAGCACTGTAATTAGCTCACCGTTGTGGCATGAGTGCCTGCACTTACAGCTTCGTGATAAGTGCACGTCTTGTGTGGGCTTACCTGGATAAAAGTCATATTATATATATAATGATGGCTCATTATTTGGAGGTATGCCTGAACAATGTTTAACAACATTTGCATTTCAGTTCCAAAGAAAAATAATGAAAAAAGCACCAAAAAAAAAAAAACGGAATCTAATCCAGAGGTATATTGAACTGTGCAATTGATCATCGGTTCGGGGGAACGATTCCTCACTGTAAACACCAGCTCTGAATGTGCACTCGAGGATTTCTGCGTCAAGGCTGTACACCCTTTAAGATGTCTCCCACTCAGCCGCACTTCTTACAGGGTTTTTTCTTTTTCTTTTTTTCTCGTCTGGTTTGAAGAGGTTAGGTTTGCCAGCGCTACTCTCCTCTTCCTATTGACAGCAACAACGCTTGCTACAGTAAAACTGCAGTCGGTGGGGGTGTGTGCTGCGCAGTCGTCCGTGTTACACTAGATTACAGGAAGATTACAGGAAGAGCCCACATTTGGCTGCGGAACGTGAAGCCGCTCGCCGCGTGTCATGTGGAGTGAAGACCGGTTGAGCTCGGCTGGTGATCCACTGCAGCTTGTTGGACTAAATAACTTGCTACTAATGGAGCATTTACACGTTTTAATCCTTTTGTTTGTTTTTGTACAAAAACTGAATAAAGAGGGATTAGCTGATTTGTTCCTCACTGTGCATCTTTGTGAACACAGGATTGTGTGTGTGTTCACCACAGAGAACAGCTTGGGCCAAACCATGCCTTACAGGCTGCACATGATGGTGTGTGTGTGTGTGTGTGTGTGTGTGTGTGTGTGTGTGTGCATACATTAAAGGCGGGAATAATTTTGCCCTTAAGACTTCTGAGAACCTGGTAGACGTCATCACATTCACAAATTCAAATTCAAATTCAAATTCAAATTTTATTTGTCACATACACAGTCATACACAGTACGAAATGCAGTGAAAT
>JAQQZT010000036.1:9032818-9050348 GCA_030068275.1 Clarias platycephalus | reverse complement strand
AATATATACAGTATAAAGTACTGTGCAGAAGTCTTGAGTCATATGTGGCATATTCCAAAGAGCCAGACTTTCTTGTATTTTTAATGAAGTCTTGTGGAATAGTTCTTCAGGCTTCCTGAAGGACTTTTTGGCTCTCATTTTCAGTCCACTGAACCAGCCCTGTATCTGAGCAATTTCAGAGGAATGCTTCTGTTAAGCCATACAAAGAGCTATGACTCACTGAGGCATTAAAAACTCATCTAATTTAAGGGATGAACCAGTGAGAAATAAGTGCAGATGATGACAGATGATCAGGCTGGTGATTAGTACACTGGTGATGCTGAATGCTGAGTGGTTGGAATGGACGAGAAGGGAAATGAGGTTGCTGCTGAGGATGTTACATAGACAACCAATTTATAAATTGCAACTTCAGCTTCAGCCTGTTGCAGTATAACATTTGTTCTCATTTCTTTAACTCAAAAGTTAGCAAAATGCTTTATCAGTGTTTCCCACACATAGGGTATACTTGGGCCGCCCACGTATATTTGCCGACCCTTTCATCTGTGATCGATTTAACTAGTAACGGAAAGTTCCCTCACGCGCTAGAAGAAGAAGTTAGCAGTAGTGCTGGAGCGTTGTGTACTGAGCGGCCGTAAATGCAGCAGATGCCAGCTGTCATAAAAAGTATAAGAAAGGTGCACTTCTTTAAAAAACAGCCAAGAGGATTAACCCTCAACAGCGCGGATCAGTACGGCAACACAGCAATCAACCAATAATAAAAGGCAATAAAACAAACAGGCTTCAGACATCATACTGTCACACTGTCACGTTGTCTGATGCATCATGTAGAACCAAAGTTATCATCACCTTGAACATGTGTAAATTGTACTAGTTGTTATTATTATTTGCCTGTTTGTTAATTGGTGATCTCTGAGGCCGGTGACTCTAAATGAACTTCTTCTCTGCAGCAGAGGTAAGTTTTGGTCTTGCTTTCCTGAGATGGTCTTCATGAGAGCCAGTTTCATCATGAACAGCAGGCCTTCATGTCTTAATCAAACTGCTATTCCTTTATTTTATACTTTTATTCTCTACATGTGGGAGCAAAGGAAAACTGTCAGTATCCACAAAATATAAGCCAAATTCTGTGAGGAAAACACCAGAAGGGTGCCAGACCACACTACCCATCAGTCACCACATGTATGTAATCAAGTGCACCTGGTCGGTTTCTGATTTATGTGTCTATCTAAGCTCTGTTTCGCTCTGTGGCTTTGTCTCACTTTGGTTACACTGTGACTGAATCATGTTCATAGTCCTTGTGCCCCAGCCAAGTTACCACAGTCCGTGTTTATTGTTTGGTCGTATTATGTGTATTGTTGTCTGCACTATATTGATTAGAGAGGATCTGCACCTGTATCCATCCACAAAGAGAGACCTTCAGAATTATTGCTGCAGCCGCTTTCCTGTTGAAGGAAGTCCAGGAGGAGATGAGGAAGACAGCCATGTTTGTGTGGGCACACTGGGAGCGGGGGCTAGAGAATCAGAGGCAGATACTGTAGACCAGCTTTTGATCCACTGGTTGGGGAGGGGGCATGGATAGATATACTGTAGCTAGTGGGTCTGCCACAAGACATGCATCTGAGCACTCACAGCAGCTCTCACAGCAGACCAGACCAAAAGCTTGAGTCAGAGGTGGCCTCTCTGACACTGGCGAGGAGGTTTGTACCCTGCCACCCTGCCCACTTTTAACACCACTCGTGCAGAGGGCATCACCAGCCTCCCTGCCATCCGGAGAGCTCCACCTTGAGAGCTCCCCCCGCCTTCCGGTGACCATCGCTCTACCTCTTTGCCATCCTCCCTCCCTCCCTTGCTCCCTCCCAAGTTTGTTGTTCTGCTTCCCTGCTAGTTGATCAGCATCATCCTGGCTTCTTGCCCTCCTGCTACTTGTGCCCTTCCTGCTCTCGGGGGCACCATTTCCCCCTCCTGTTTTGAACTGTGCACCGCTACCCCAACCAGCAGCCTGGAGAAGTTCACTCCCCCATCTTGTGCTGCAGAGATCTGCATTTGCCTTGTGATGGACATCACTTCCATCACTTGACTCGCAAGGTCAGGTGCTCTGGTTTATAATCACTGTACAGGACACCCTCCAGTCCTGGTTTTGCGTGTCAGAAGCTAGGGAAGTGCTGAAAGGATGCTGAACTACACAACTACTTAGTTGTGCTGGAGTTTACAGTAATTACTGTATTTGTGACTGAATCATGTTCGATTCTTGTGTCCCAGTTAAGTAACATACAGCACTGTGCAAGTCTGAGACACTCGATGTTTTTAGTACAAACTTCGTTATAGAACTTTATTATTATTTTACTATTTGACTACAAAAACACCTCAATATTAAAAGTTACAGAAAAATATCTGTATGACAGAAAAGAAAGCATCATATTATATAAGCGACCACTTTTTTTGACAGAATGGAAGCTGCTGGGTTTTGCAAGAAAAAGAAGAAGTGGAAGAAGAAGAAGATGATGATAAACAAGAGAAAGAACAAAAAGTGCAAAAGAAGAAGAAAATGATGATGATGATGATGATGATGATGATGAACAAGAAAAAGAAGAACAAGAAGATGAACAAAAAAGAAGATTACAGTATGATGATGTTAATGAACAAGAAAAAGAACAAGAAGCGCAAAAAGAAGAAGAAGAAGAAGAAGATGATGATGATGATGATGATAAACAAGAAAAAGAAGAACTAGAAGTGCAAGTAGAAAAGGAAGACGATGATGATGATGATGATGATGATGATGATGCAAAAAAGACATAGGGGCAACAGTCAAAGTCCCCAGAACTGTGGGTGGTTCTGTGGGACGCGCAGTAAAACTTGGCTATTTTCCTCAAAAAATTGCACAAATTTCCTTCTAAAACTGACGTAAAATAAAATACTGACTTTGTTTTATTAATCACTGTTTACTGGGCTTTATGGTTTTTTAAGGTATCCTTGCTCTATAGTATTTATTTGCATGTGCAATACTTTTACATGCATGAACAAATTAACAAAAATGATTATCTCGAACTCAGATATACTGTAACTGCGAGCAGCGATCTGCAGGGTCCACGCTCCTTTTGCAAAGAGCGTACCCAGTGGCCCGTCCTTACCAAAGTACACAGGACAATAAAGAGTCAACGAATCACCACATTGAATAAACGCCGGTCCAAAACTAACTGTGTGAAAAGTCTTCTGAAACCTGATTAGCTGATAATGGTGATGGCTTTGAAGTAACCCTTCAAATCAAGAGCAAAAAGATGGAAATGAAGATGATGATGAAGATGATAAAAAAAAGAGAAAAAGAAAAACAAGAATTGCAAGAAGATGATGATGATGATGAACAGGAAGAAAAAAACAAGAAGAATAAGATAGTGATTTTGATGATGATGATGATGTAGAATAGCAAGAACAAGAAGAACAAAAAGAACAAGAAGAACAAAAAGAACAAGAAGCAGATGAAGATGATGAAGATGATGAAAAGAAGAACAAAAATTGCAATAAAAAGAAGATGATGTTGAACAAGTAAAAGAAGAACAAGAACAAGAAGAAGATGATGATTATGATGATGAACAAGAAAAAGAACGAGAAGAGCACGAAGGCAAAGAAGGTGATGATGACGAAGACCAAAAAAAAGATGAAGAGGATGAATTGTTGATGAACAACAATAATTAAATATATTTAAGGAGAGAATTTTGTCATCACACACAATGTTCTGTACAACACATCTAGCAGCGTTGGAGGTATCACGTTCCTCCTGCTTTCTCTATTAATTTCTCCCCATTGTTTCCCTCCAACCTTTCCTCCCGTACAGCACAAGTTTCATTACAACATATATTTTCTTTCGTGTGTGTGATGACAATGATGTTCCGTGGTGTTTGGAAGTTCATGGAGGTGACTGCTGTCGCCATTTCATACACTAACTGCATGCCCTTTCAACATAAACGTAAATCATAAATATAATATGCTTTCCTAGACATTCAGACTAGTTTATGCCTCTTTCTGCCTGTTTGTGTATGTGTGTGTGTGCGTGCGCACATGTGTGTGTGTGTGTGTGTGTGTGTGTGGAATCCTTTTAAAACGCGAAATGAAAGTGAACTTTATTTTTTTTTTTTTTTTTAAACCTGTTTAGAGTTGTGTGCCTGTAACTGAGATAATCGACAGAGGAGACAGAGGGCAACATCAATCTGTAAGTAATGATGAGAAACACCACGTCAATTTAAACGGCAGGTTCACCAGAACCTTTCATTTGTAAAATGCAATTCCGAATAAATGAAATATTTTTAACTGGTCTCTTAACTGGCGTATAGACACTCTGGTAGATGCGAACTGTCTGGATAACGATAGGAAAGCGCACACATACGGTACACAGTGTGATGATTTTAGTTCTTAGATCATCAACATGTGGAAAGAATGTCGAAGGGAGGAGTTTGTGGTTTTAGAACTAAGGCTGCATAATAATTACTGTAAGCTTCACAGGGTGTATCGTTTGAGAGATCAGTTAGGGCACCGAGACACTGCAGAAGCACTAGAGGGTGGACAGTTGACGGGTATATCTGTAAGGGAAAAGAAAAAGAAGACAGTTGAAAAAGCTGTCCCCAAGGTCAGTTTCAATATATGAGGCTGGATTTTCTCCACGAAATCCAAAGTCAGCATTTACATAACTGCATAATTCAGGAGCGAAGGAATCGGCCCGGGCGGACAGAGGCGAAGCGCAGATCTGCTTTGGAGTTGTTTCCTTGCTAATTCTTCTTTAAATTGGCCTTATTGAGTGCTGAATAAACGGCTGTCCTCTAAAGCACTTCCATAATCAATTATGAAATATGCTAATCAACCGCTGCCGGCCATGAGCTATCACGCCACTGTCACTAATTGTAGGTCATTCCTTCCCCGGGGTTCTCCCACCCTTCCGTCTACAACTACTCATCTCTCTCCTCCGGGCTCTCACGTTCTCGCTTTACCTTTGATGTAAAAACAAGTGCTTTGCTAATAAAGACCGAGCAAATATGAATTACTGAATTATACGCACAGCCTCTCGGGCAACAGTGGGGTCAGTACAATAACGTACAGTATAATGTCATTGAGCTGTTTTCAGTTTGCTGTGAAGCCGGGAACAATTATTACTTCAGAAGCACATTGATGCTCTGATGCTGTGCTGTTTTGGCAGTGAGAGCGCTGTACTAGTGGCCAGAAGGTCGTAGGTCTGCTGGAGAGATGCTTCTGTGCCCTTGAGCCCAATGAGTAGGACTGTAACTGAACACGAATACATTATTCAGATTCAACAGATACAAATGCAGACATAAATAGGAGCTGCTTTGTTCAATCTCACTCACAGTAGAGGGAGCCTGTCCCGGGGGACATGGGGGACGAGGCGGAGTACGCCACGGACAGGGTTTCAATCCACCGTAGGGCGCAAGCGTGCACACACTCTCACTCAATTTGGAAATGCCAATTAATCTAATCTGCAAGGGAAGAACCCGGAGGAAACCCATCAAGCACAGGGAAGAACATACAGTACAGTACCAACTCCACACACACAGACCAGAGGGGGACTCGAACCCTTAAACCTTGACCTACGCCACTGTTTTGTTCTTTCATTCATTCATTCCTTGATTCATTTCCCACTGTTGTTGTTGTTGTTCTTTTTATTCTCTTTCTTCCTTTTTTTTTTTTTGTAAAGCTTTGTGAGAAAGTTTCACTGCAAATGCGCATCAAGACTGAGATTCCACATAATGCAACAAAAAAAATCCACAAAAGCAGGAGTTTTAAACTTTAATGTAACGCTGCACTATTTCTTTTTATTATGTTTGGTTTGCGCTGCCTTTGTGAGCTTCCAGAATTTACCAAGGAACTATTCTTTCATTTAAAGTGAAACCGCTCCATATGTCGGAATACACCTTTTTATCTCGATCCCTCCAGGCTGTGCATGTTCATTGCACAGATTTCTTTTCGTAATCATTTCTAAGTAAAAAACGCTCCATCCTTATTAGAAATAAAATCGAGGTGCAGGACAGCGTAAAGGACTCTATTCTGACGCTGCTTCCCAGCACTTTAACGGATTCGTTGAGTGTGTCTGGTGATCTTTTCTGATCCGCTCTGATCGAATGGGACGAACCTCAGACTATGGTGAAGTACATGTGCTCAATTATTATGAGGCGTCTGCTGTTGTCAACTACAGTATAAAGAGATCATCGCTCTGAAAGACAGCTCACACAGTCCTATTAGTGCAGAAAGCTTTCGAGAAAGTTCCACGGTGCGTTTGGTTGAAGCCAATTATAAACCTGGGTAAAGGAGCTGTTCTTGAGGAAGTGCTGAAGAAGTTTAGGAGTGGCATAACGTTCCGTTCTGTAAATTGCATTATTGATGTTTTTTTTTTTCTTACTAATCTTATCTTAGGGTTATTATCTTAGGGTTCATACTGTATACAGTATATACCGTATATATAAAAAAAACAACTCTGGGACCTGCAATGGAGTGGCGCCCCGTCCAGGGTGAACCCGCGCCTCGTCTCCTGGGATAAGCTCCAGGCCCCTGCGCCGGGTATACAGGATAAAGTGGTATCGACAATGACGACGACGAAACCTCTGGGCTGAACCATTCCCACTTGCGGTTTAAATCTGAATACAGGTATGAATATTTAAGGTACGAAATCGATCCGGATCTTGGATCATGGAGAAAAATCCATTTTGTTACACCCCTAAGCAAGATCCTTAACCTTCACTTTCTCTAGCTCTGCGATTGACCCTGTCGCCTTGCACCTCCAGGGTCTGGGTTCGATTCCCGGCCAGGCTCGATTCTCGTCTTTGTGTGCATGGAGTTTGCATGTTCTCCCCGTGCTTTGTGGGTTTCCTCCGGGTTCTCTGGTTTCCTCCCACAGTCCAAAGACCTGCAGATTAGGCTAATTGGCGTTCCCAAATTGCCCGTAGTGTGTGAATGTGTGTGTGCCCTGCAATAGATTGGCACCCTGTAACTTCTCGAAGGTGTACCCCGTCTCCTGGGATAGGCTCCAGGCCCCCGCGACCCTGAATACAACATAAATTGGTACTGTATAGACGATGAGTGAATGAAATCATCATAACCAAAGTGAGCGATGTAAAATGAGGTGTTTATTTCCTGTGAAACAGCCTAAATGAAAAGCTATATCGGTGTCAACTGGTTTAATTTCAGCGTGTATAACTAAAATATTAGCTCCTTAATTTTTAAAGAAGGCAAAGACTAGGCTCTGCACCAATAAGACGAGGCTGTAGAGTACAGACAGCGCAGTTCTCCGGGGTCAGCACATGTAGGCGTGGGAGTGTATGCATAGGAAAGGTGTTCAGTCTATGTAGATGTGTGTGTGTGTGTGTAGGATAGAGAGAGAGAGAAAGAGGGAGAGGGAGCGAGAAAGATGTTGTGTGTGTGTGTGTGAGTGAGTGAGTGGGTGTGTGTGTGCATGCTGGCCGATATGAAATGTCAGGAAATACAGCCTGTTTTATTGATATGGAAAAGTCACTCACTCAGTCAGAACTGCACATAATTAAATGTCACAGCCTTCAAAAATAAAGACAGAAAAGGGAAGAGTTTTTTTTTTTTTTTGAAGACGGGATTCAGCCGTAGGCAAAAAAAAAAAGAAAAAAAGCTAAGACAATGCATGATATCTTCATAAACTTTGCACAGACACTACATCCAGCTTTCCTTCCTCAGCTCCGATCTGAACGACGACTTCTCAAGAGACGCGGCAGATTATCCTGTACGGATGAGTTTTCCACCCGCGAATTAATCTAGCTAATTGAGTCCTCGTTTTCCTTGAACATCCTTGTTTCATGTTCATCATGAACATCTATGTGTGTGTGTGTATGTGTGTGTGTGTGTAGGTGTGTGTGTGTGTGTGTGTGTGTGTGTGTGATGTTTGAAGCGGCAACCTCATGACAACCTGTTTTCTAATTTTTCTTTCCTTCCTTTTGCATCCATCTATTTGTAGAGAGAGAGAGAGAGAGAGAAAGAGAGAGAGAGAGAGAAAGCGAGCAGAAGGGCGGCGCTGCTGAAAATGGTTGTTCGGTTTAGACACTCAAAATGCACTCCAATAAAACTGCCATGTTGATTTTGAGTTACTGATTCTCTTTCGGGTTTGTGTGTGTGTGTGTGTGTGTGTTTTTAGACTGGCTCAGCGCCATGCAAATCCAATCACCCAGACCCATAAAGACTGCAGTGCATTTTCATTTTTTACTGCTCTCCGTAGAGGGAGACAGAGAGGGGTGGGGGGATCACACCGATGGAGAACTCTCTTCTCTGTATGCATTTCCTGAGTGCATGTGTTTATGTACGTCCGTGATGTCTCTAAAATATCTGGCACCCCGGGTCCCACCGGTAGCTGCTCTTTTACAAACATACAGATGTGCGTTTCAGCTTTCGCTCGGATTCAATCGCAAAAAGTCCATCTGAATGCATTAACGTACTTCCACTTTGTTTCAATATGAATATACGAGGGAGGCTGAGAACATCTCCATGGTTACCCTCGCTGCAGCATTACTGGGCTCTCCTCCCTCTCTCTGACCTTTCCGTAACCTCGACTAGATGCCTCGAAGTCTCCGCTGACCTCAGGGAAACGATTGAGCTCGGACAATACCGTCGCTGTTTGTCCCAAATCTTTTCCCATACCTCTTAGGCGCTCGCCTCCGCTTCTCGCCGCCATGGCAACTGAATCAGAGGAGGTACGCAAAGCGAGCAGGTGGCTTACACGGCCAGTGAGAAGCGAGAGTCCTTTTTATAAACACTTGTGAAGTGGAAAATAGAAAAATGCAACCCTCAGAGGGAAAAAAAAAAAAAAAGGGAATTGTCCTTTTGTGGGTTGAGTTCAGGTTCTTTTAATTCCCAGAGGAAATAGAGAGGGACTGAGGGCCTGAGGGATGGGAAACGAATAAGAAAGAGACCTGAGAGAGAGTGCGCGAAGAAAGGCGAGAAAATCCCAAGGCCAGAGCGGCAGCTAATCCGTCATTAGCATTTGGAAAAACGGAGGACAGGGAGAAAGAGATTGAAAAATACCGACTAAAGCAGAGCTCATAATGTAGGATTGACCAACTCTGAGTGTGTGTGTGTGTGTGTGTGTGTTCTAAGACAGAGTGACATAGTAGTGTCAGTTAGCATTTAATTGGAGTTACCGTCATTTCCTTCATGACACCCACATCCACTAGCACTTATTCATGATGCTAATGTATGCTAGCACCTTCAGCAGGAAGCGCATCCATCAGAAGACATTTAGCTATACGACAATCAAACGTACAACTACATCTTGGCCTGTGTCTCTTCACGCCATACTCTTGTGCTAAAATATGCGCTATCTCAATTCATTGAGATCTCCCTCCTCATAAAGTTCACATGATGCATTAGCCTGGTGTATTAAAAAGCCCATAGCTTTAATTAAACTAGCAGCACTGATTGACTGTGAATAGTAAGGATTTAGTATTAAATATGCCCATATAAATCCTTTTTTTTTTATGTGCATGTGATAAATAGAGACAAAGATATTTCATACCTGGCAGGCAGGGGTATATCAGGACTTTCAGGAGAGTATACGGGGGGAGGCACAGTGGTAGAGTGGTTAGCACTGTGGCCTCGGACCTCCAGAGTCGAGGGTTCGAGTTCCACCTCGAGTCTGTGTGCATGGAGTTTGCATGCTGGTGGGTTTCCTCTGGGTGCCTGTGTACCCTGCGATAGATTGGGGTTTACCTAACCTCGTGTCCCGAGTCCCCTGGGATAGGCTCCAGGCTTCCCGGATAGACGGGTACAGAACGAGTGAGTGAGTGGAGTAAAATACACACCAGTTTATTCTACACTGTCCTGTAAAAAGAGCAAATAAATACGAATGATAAGGGAAAGGAGAGAAAAAAAAAAAGTTACCACCCCATGGCCCTAAGCCAAACTTTTGACACGTGGCTCACTGGTTTATTCTGCATCTACAGTAGCAGAGTACTTCAATTTATTATTCTTTAAATTCATATATTCAAAATAGTTGAATTCCCTAATCTTGTGTATTTTAACGCAGGATAATAAGCTGTTTGTTTTGCCCGGCCTGGCTACAGTTGGATGATGGACAGTGATCAATGCCCAGATTGTTTGGGACTGGAGCATCTCAGACAAGCACTTACAGAGCCTTGACCAAACTGCAGTCTGATACTAATAGCCAAGTGTGAAGCTCGTAGGCTCTGTCAATACTGCTGACAATTTATTATCCTCCCATTGACTGTGTCTGGTCACAGCAGGGAGTGAAGTGAACAGCAGACATGGCCACAAAGAAAGGCCCCTCAGGAAAGAAACAGTAAGCTTTCCTTTGCTGCATTGTCACAGCAAGAACAAAAAATGGGAAGCATGGCTGGGATGCTCTCGTTTGCAACTCCGGGAAACTGGGAATTCTCAGCACCTGTCAGCCATATCTCGAAAGCAGGTGCCAGCAGCAGTGTGTGTGTGTGTGCACCTTGAGGCTTTGGTCCAGCTTCTCTCAAGGCAGTGGGATGTCTCTGATCTCAGTGCTAAACAATGGCCTTGCAGTGGGATCTGGAGGTGATGCTACGAAGTAATTGCAAAAAGTAACGGGAAAAAATGCAGATATAAAGTGACTTTCATTCAAGACGTTCATTTTTAGTTTTTCTTTTTTTTTTTATGCTGGCCATAATTACAGCCAGATGAGTCAGTGAAAAGTTTTGCATTATCAGTCCGCACTGAGGAGTCCAATTATGACATGTCCTGCATTACTGCCAAGGATGTTGTGGTATATTAATAAATACAACCTGTTTGCTCCTGCAGATGCCCAGGTCAGCCCTGTGTCCTGTGAAGCCTTTCAAAGTGCTTTGTGAAAGTGATGGCAAGCTGGCAGCTCACTGGCTCGGAGGGAAGGATCATAAAGGCTCTTCGTTATCTGTAGACCAGTTAACGCTATAGCTTCCTCCTGGGTGGCACTAAGAAAAGTATCATTTGCTCTGTGAAGCAACAACATATAGGTCTATCTATCTATCATCTGAAAATAAAGTCAAACAGGGACTTTTGGTTGTACAGAATGAAAAAAAACTGGGGTTATTTCTCTATATAATCCCAGGCTACACTAGTTTCTTTAGCGTAGGAGGGGATTATATAAATAAACATTTAACTTACAAAGTTTTTACTCCCATAATTGCGTTGTCATTTTGCACAATCAAAAGTCCCGGTTTGACTTGAATGCCCATCATACTATATATCACAGCATAAATGTTGCTTTTTTGCAACTCATGTAATCTAATCTAAGTCTGAGTCATTCATTCATTCCCTGATTAATTAATTCATTTATTCTTTTCCCATACCACGTATCTTGCAGAATTATCATTTTAAGCTCTTCCATTATCAGTAAAGAAAAGAAATACTCAATAGTACTGTAGCAGTACCAGCACTTTAAGTCATTGTGCTCCTCAACAGTATGGTACAGTAATAATTGAAACATAGGTGAACTGACAATTCGATTTGAGTAGATTTTTGACTGTTGAGATTCCCTGTCCGATTTCATTTAATAACACTAAAGCCTATCATCTGCTTTGTCTCAAGCAGCTATAATTCTGACACCTTTTAAAGTAATAAAAATATCCAACAAACACTGAAATGCTGAGTAACATGTGCTGTTGACTGTTTTTAATGTCAAGTCTCGTACAAAGCAACAATCTTTTCCTGACAATCTTCTGCTCCACACTCCAGTCCAGTAGATGGCAGTAACACACTAACTACCCATAAAAAACAAAAGAAGAAGAAGCATTAAAACTCGCAAATCATGGTTTGTTTGTTTTTTTTCCGGAAGATGCAACGAGTTTGTATTTTGTACAAAGGTTATGATGTATTGTTAAGGAATTCATCAATTTTAGATTCACATAAACAATTTGTGATTCTACATTTTTTTTTTAAACTGAACCATTTATTCTATCAATCAAACTGACCAACAAACGATTGCTTAAACTGTATAATCGATTAAATCATACAGCTCTTGTAATAATAATATTGTGCTATTATTGATTAATTGTGAACCCTTGTAACAACATTGATATACAGTACTGTGCAACAGTCTTGAGTCACCTCTCATTTCTTCATATTTTGTTTCCATAGAGCCAGACTTTCTTCTATTTTTAATGTAGGCTTGAGAAATACTTCTCCAGGACTCTTGCGTCTCTTATTTTCGGCAGGTTTTCGGCTCTCGATTTCAGTCCAGTCCCTGTACCTGACCAGTTTCAGAGGATTTTTTTTTTTGTGTGTGTGTTAAGCCACAGTGACGTATGAATCCCTCAAGCATAAAACATCTAGCATAAGGCATGAAGCATTTGAGAAACAGGTCCAGATGATGGCAGGTTATCAGGCCGCTGATCGGTATACTGGTGATGCTGAATTCTGAGTGGTCGGAACAGACAACCAAATGAACAAATGACGCTGCCGCTGAGGTTGTTACATAAACAACTTTTCTCTTAAGGCACCTTTTAGCTTGTCACAGTAAAACATTTGTTCCCAATACATAAATTCAATCTACATTTTATTTCATTTGAAGAAATCGAAGGTGGGGCTCAAGAATTTTGCACAGTACCTTATAGTCTTGAAGGAACTTGCCATGATGGTCTGAAATAAAAGTAAGTGGAACAGCAGAAAGTTACGTAAGCGGCTGAATGGAAAACCGCCAGGCACCTGAGTCACTCCGGTTGAAAAGAATGGCCAGAGGATGGGGGTGACACAGTGGGAGCCTTTATAGTTTCCCCCTTATGGGGTCACACTCATTAAGTGACAGCTTTTCTGTTGGTCCTTGGCAAGGAGAACAAAAACAGAAGTCCACTAGTTCTGAATGAAACTTCCCTGGTGGTCCTGCACTGTCTGCAGTCGTAGAACCATGAATTTAAAAAATAATAATTGTAACCTTCTGTTCTTCCCATCCATGTCATAGAAAACTGATGGTTCTATACTAACTAAAGTTTGAATGGCACCGTACGCAAGTATTTTATTAAAGGAGAGTCGTTTCACAGAGCCATCACTGATTCATAACAACGTGAACACGCCCAAATTGATCTTAGGATCAGTTTCCCCTGCAAGCTGTTACATTATCCCAAATGATCTTTAAATATCTGCACTTTTAAAAAGTGATTTAGACAAAAACAGGCATATCAAAACATGGTCACAACGTATCCCAATCATCCCCTATGGGAAATGAAGTGTTCATTCAGTAAAGGTCCACTTTCTCTTATCCTTCCCTGCAAGAGTCAATCAGAGCGTGACTTTCTATCCCCTTGTCACAAAAAGAACTAATCAGATCATGACCCTGTCCAGTAGGAACAACAAAGCTTCCAAAGACCTGACAGAGTAGCCTGTGATGTACTGAGCGCTTGTGAGGGAGTGTGTCATTTCGTAACACAAAAGTGCATAAACACACACACACAAACACACGCATCTACACACATGGACAAAGACAGTCACAAAAGTTTGCGGCGGAGCAGAGGTCTGGAAGAGAGCAGAGCCTGCCATCTGTTAGAGGTGTTACTCTGCTGCCTGGGAGTGTGTTTCAGAGTGAGTGAGTTAGTATATGTGCGAGTGAGTGAGTGTGTGTGTTTGTGAGAGAGAAAGAGAGAGAGAGAGAGAAGGAGCATGAAAATGAGTGCCAAGGCCACCGCACACACTCTAGATAATGAGGTGCAGGAAGATACTGAGAGATGTGACACACAGTTTGCTCGTTCACGTGACTGAAATGCATTTTACATCAAACGCTAAGGCTCCATCTGCGAGTGTCCTCCACACACAGAGGACACTTTGTTGGGATGTTCAGGCAAACGGCATAAAGGATTCTCTTTATATGCAGAACCAAATCCGAATCACAGATGCTTAATCACAATCACAGATGCTACAGAGGACAGAAATTGTTACCTTTTGAGGCCTTTATAAATATGCAACGTTGTAAGGAGGCATTATGCTAATTAGCATACCTGTCTTTGTTGTTTAGTAAGTCTTTTGCTGTCTAACTGAGTTTCGAAGTCGTATTTATTCTTTTCTACTTTGCGGTCTGAAATGTTTATCTCTTTATCGACCTTTTCTGTTTTGACTGTTTGTTTGGGTTTAGTTTCTCCTCTAGCGGCCTGTTAGCCTGTTTGTCCACCGCTGTTTGTTTCCTGAGCTCAGTCCGGTGTAAAATTGCCTGTTCGTATGTGATTGTGACCTTTGGACTGTATCCTTCTTTTGCTAAAGCAATCCTGATCAAGATTTCTACTTCTGTGAGATGTTAGTTACCCGAGGTCAAACACTAACGTCATGGGGAATGTCGGGTTTAAAACGCCACGGGACTCACCGTCTTCTTTTGGAGGAGGTAAATAAATCTACCTCTATAGGACGAGTTTCTTCATTTGTTAGTGAGCGAGACTAGTAATGAAATAGCAGGTTCGATGAAGCATAAAAATGATCAGCAGAAGTTTCCAATATCTTTTCTTAAAAAAAAAAAAAGAAAAAACGCATCGTTTATTGTATCTGTTGGTTTATAGGGTACACTTTGCTTTTAATGATGGTTAGTGGCAGCACATACTCACAGATTGCATCGAACAAATAAAAAGTGTTCACTTGTACTAAATCACCTTAAGTGTCCATTAATTTTTTGTTTTGTGTGCTCAGGGCCTGATTTACTAATGGTTTGGTCAAGCTAATTTATAGGCCATATGGAGGATGGTGCTTTTATCCCCCCACAAGAGTAACCTATCATGTCTTGTCTACTTGCCTAAGCAGAGAAGCAAGTGAGGCATTTTTACACAAGTGCAAACTACAGAATAATACATATTTATATTATAGTTATACCGCAGCCTGAATAATTCACTCTGAGAATGGCAATTGTCTCCGCAGATTAGTATGTCACAAAGGCATGTATTAAATTTGCCAATGTCTGTTAGTGCCGTTTAAAAACAAAAACATAAGGATTACTAAATCTTAATAATTAGTCTCAAAATTCAGCTGATGAGGCTGAAGTATCTCATACAAACGGAATGATTATTTCATAATGATTACTTGTCCGTGGCAAAGTCGGGTATTTACAGTACTGTAAGAAACGCAGTGTTCACACTCGGCTGTCCAATTAGTCAGAGCTCCTGAAAAACTTTTTAATTATCATCTCCCTCACCTGCCTCCCACTCGTGTCTACATTTGTTTGTCATACATGTTGTATTTGTAATTTTAATTTAATTTGACATGTTTTATCTTCATCACGTCTGAGTTACACGGTGGGGGGGTGAATATAAATGCACGGCACACTTTTCAGATTTTTATTTGTAAAACATTTTCCTCCACTTCATAATTATGTGCCACTTCATCTTGGTCTATCACATATAATCCCACTAAAATACAGTTACGTTTGTGGTTCTAACGTGACAAAATGTGGAAAGGTTTACGGGGTACAAATACTTTTGCAAGGTACTGTACTGTACTGTACTCGGCCTTTGAATTTGCTTTAGCTATGAAGAACAAATCCTTTTAAAAATCCATTTTTTCATTTTGAATAAAAAATGGCCCCTAAAAATAGTTGTAGGCATTTTTTTGCTCGATTTTAAACAAAATAATAAAATTAAACAGTAAACAGTAAAAAGGTGAGACAAATTCTTTCACGTTTTACCTGCAACTCATCAATTTTTTTCTTTTGTTTGAATCAATGTCATTTTTTGCCCAGTGTACTTTGTAAATTATGTTTATTTAGTTGATGTAGATATTAAAGGGACATGATGTACAGAAGTTTAGTAAATCTAATTAATAAAATAAAATGATTAAGATGACGATATATATAGCGTCTAGACTTCTCAAGATTAATATACGGCAATCTTACAGAAACACTGCGAGTAGAAAACTTTAAAACTAAAAGGAGGTCATAAATTTTCCCACATGGCAAAAACTTCAACATTAAGGCATTAATTTATGCATGTTCACTCACTCTCACTCATACACACATCAGAACACCACTGAATTTACATTTAAAGCATTAATTATGGCGGGTACGGCCGCTTTAATGCCGGAGCTTTGATCAGCATGAATGAGACGATACTCCATTATTGTGGGGACGCAGGATGTGATTAACACCGACGCGGAGGAGGACTGAAGCGGAACCCACCTGAACCTCTCTTCGATACCACCTTCAGAGTCAACGTCACGGAGACGCCGGAGAGAAGGAGCAGCGCCGGGATTAAAGCTGTCATCTTCCCCTCCTCAGGCCTGCACACAGAGAGAGAGAGAGACGGAGAGAAAAAGAGAAGGAGAGGGTGAGCGAGAGATTGGGTTATATATCAATCAGATAACACATTTCCACCACCACACAGCACTGCGCTCAAAGGCAAATCGGCTTCCCTAAAGGATTTCGGCAGAAAGTGGAATGGAGCTTTCAGCTGTGGAATACACCGGGGCTCGATCAACGACATGTGAGACTGAGCATGTCAACCATGCAACCGTGTGTACGGTGTGTGTTGCAAGCTATCTCCATTATCGGTATACTTTATGCCCTGTTTAGGTCCGAGTGACAGCGTTAACTATATTCCTTCTTCCTACTAAAAGCTGAGCATCACTAAAAGCACAATCTTTCCCCGACATAAACTTTTATGCGTAGTGCTCAAGGTCTCCAGTTGTATTTATATTACGCAGCCTTTTTGACCTGAGAGTAACAAGGTGAAATAAAAGTGTTGAGAAAATACAAGTGGTCTTTGTGCATGAGAAACAGAAAGGTGATTTTTATTCCTGGTCACATTCCCTCCATCTGTACTGCCACCTGTGCTGTCATGAGGAACATCCACAGCAAGGACTCGGTGTGATTATTTCCATAAATCTTATTCACGTCGCTATTAATTGAGATGAAGATACGACCTGCTGGGAATTTTAGAATATATTTACAGATTGTATTATAAAGTCGAAAGAAGTGGCAGGGTCAATGAGACAGAACATTACTTACTAGTGAACAAAAGCAGCCTGTGGTACCTAGATGCAAGACAAGAGTTCTGAATGAATCTAAATTTTTGTGCATTTTATCTTTTATACAAAGTCAAATCGAGACTTCTGTCCCGCAAAAAAATTATCGAATAATATTATGAGAGCAAAAACTGCCTTTATTTTTTATATGCAGTATAATCCCCTGTTGTACTTCTCCCAGTGTCACTAGTGCTTAGCAGAAAGTTTTCTCAACACACATCAGACTGCCTGCTCCACAAAACGCTGGCCTCCCAGGAACCCCTCTAATGGGGTGGAAATGGCTCGGATCGAGGTGAGGACTGTATGGGGATATGGCAATAACTCACAGATGAGTTCCTCTAATGTACAAGTGGCATTTATTATTTATTATTAACCACTGATTTTCAACGATCAGATCTTAACGTTCACCGCAGTGGCCTCCGAGCAACCTCGGCTGGGATCGGAACAGACAGATGCACCGCCTTTATTTACATGTTTGTTAATTCAGTAAACAAATGAGTGTGTGAGTGTGTGTGTACGTCTGTGTGCCCTGCGATGGATTGGCACCCTGTCCAGGGTGTACCCCGCCTTGTGC
>JAQQZT010000036.1:9022033-9032718 GCA_030068275.1 Clarias platycephalus | reverse complement strand
GGGATAGGCTCCAGGCCCCCCGCGACCCTGAATGCAGGATTAAGCGGTATAGAAGATGACTGACTGACTGACTAATTCAGTAAACACTTTTATTTTGTGTCCTCTGCATTTGTGAATCAATACAGCAATAGTAAATGTCATGAGAAACGAATGTAAGCATCGAGAATAGAATTCTCACTGTGCTTGAATTCTTAGGCAAATGTCAATCAGTTTTACGCCTTCATTAATGAGAAAATTTACCAAAGTCCCATTTGCACTCGAACAGCTCTTGCATATTATAAAATCTATTAGATTTGATCTCTGCGATCGATATCTCACATTCATTTTTACATTGATTGGTTACTGTGGGGAAGCTACAAAAAGCGTATGATCTTTCATAGACAAAAAAATAAAATACAAAAATATAGCTAAATTTAATAAATTTGTTTTTACAAAGACATCATGACTTTTTTGACAGTTCCAGAGTTTTCCACCGTAACACTGTCAAAATGAGCAATGAAGCAATCAAGCAACTTCCTTTCGACCAGAGCTCCTGTGTTTCGCCTCAGATCTGTGAAGAAATATTTATCTCTTTGTACGGACCAGTGACTTTCTGCAAAGCCAAAGAAAAGAGGAAAAGATGAAAGCTTACTGTAAGTCTTTATATCTTTATATCTTAAGTCATTATCTGCGGTCAATATCAGAGTACTTATGCTGGAAAAATGTGATAGGACAAAATAATTAGTGGGAATGAAGAGAGATGATCATACAGTATATGGGACAGAACCGAGAGGTTTGCTGAGAGGACATTATCGTATGTCATTGATACACAACCGCACGACAATCTTTCATCATCTTTTATTATGTTATGTTTGTTAATTCAGTACACACTTCTTTTATTTTCTGTCCTCTGTATTTGTGAATCAATAAAGTCCTAGCAAATGTCATGAGAAACAAATGTGTGCTTCGAGAATAGAACGAAGTTGACATCTAACAGAGTGAAACCAATCAAAGAATAACCAGCGTAAGGATCTATCCAATGACGGAAACTTCAAAGCACTTTTGTAAGTCGCTCTGGATAAGAGCATCTGCCCAATGCCTAAATATAAATGAATAATTAATTTTCTAAAATCAGACTTAATGGCATAATATTTAAATGCCGTCTCATTCACGTTTGCATGTTCAAGGCACGTTTTTAATCAATAGCCAAGCAAATTATTCTGACATGGAAACTAATTGGATGGGTGCAAAGGGTTAAACAGTAATAAAGTGAAAATGATTAACTATCCTATTTAGCCACTTTAGTTGAACTGTGCTATTACGATTTAAGTGCTGATCACTCTCGTAACCCCACTAGATCCTGACACTCCAATAGACCATGTCATGCTGTAGACAAGAAGAAAGCCAGTGTGTGTGTGTGTGTGTTAGAGAGAGTGTGTGTGTTTGTGGAGGGGGTGGGGGGTTATTATACACAAGAAAACCAGAGAATCCATAAGGAACCCAGACAGACACGGTGAGGCTGTGCAACAGTCCATATGGTCAGTCACCCGAGCTCGAACTAGGGAGCAAAGAGCCGAGACGAGGCAAAAAAAACAAAAAAACTTTAACACCTGCTGTGTAAGAATGCATTTTTCTTACAAACGACTCGGGTCTTTGTAAATTTAATGTTATATTACTGAGCTGTAGAACTACGAAGAGCTTTTTACGATGTTCTCTCAGCTCCATGGTGAGGTTGTGGCCGATCCAGATGTGCACGAATTTGAGCCCAATATGCTCCTCAATTACCAAAGAAATAAATTACAAGATCACTCGCCATGCATATGTTCCTAAGAGAATCGAAGCACAGATTGTATAGCGACTCTAATGGGCGCTGCTCTGAGAGTTTTGTTGGATTTACGCACTTCTCTCTCCTGTATCTATCGGCCCACTTATACTGTATATCTTTCTGTTTTAATCTAGGCTTCAGGAGAAAAAGGGAAAAAAAAGGGAAAAAGGGACTTCTACTCTGCAAAAGTCTTATATCATATTTAGTACAAACTTTGTTATATATTTTTATAATGTCAGCAGTATTATGTACAAAACTATTGAATATGTCCAAACATACCTGGTATCTTTTCCAGCGTGCTCAGTAAAACCTAACAGCTACTATTAGTTACTTACATTATATTAGCTGTTTTACAACAGCTGTTTTACTTACATACAAAAAATGGCTTTAAAAGCATTTCTACATAAAAGAAACTTCTATAAAGGGCACACAGTTAATATTTGGTGTGAACTCTTGTATTTTAGAAGCAGATTTGTGTAGTTTTACTGGTAAAATAGCTGGCATGTTTTACTGAGCATGCTGGAGAATATGCCAGAGGTTTTCTGGTAACTTTGTCTAACTCACGCCTTTATATTTGCATGCACATCCCTGGACCCTATACTAGGTTTTCTTTCTTCCATGTGTTTTTTTTTGTTATTTATTCATTTATTTGTAAGTTATGTTTGGAAATATTGAATGGTTTTGTACATAATAATACAGACATGATAAACATATACAGTATAAGTCAAATTAAAAGTCATTATATTATATAATAATAATGTATTTAATGTACATTGGCGCTTTTCTAGTCGAACAATGTCACTGTCCTAAACGTAAACAAGCAATAAATAAATAACAGCAAGTAGTAAATATCAATAATACAATATTAGATACAACACTGTCAGAGTTACCACCTAAAAACCAGCCTTACATCATGTGGGATAATTGCTTGTGTATAAATGCATCTTAAGACAGGATTTGAATTTGGTTAGAGAGTCTATGTTACAGATGTTTTCTGGAAGAGAATTCCAGAGATGATGAGGAGCAGTGCAGGTAAAGGCTCTCGAGCCCATGGTGGTCAAGCAGGCAGGGGGTGTAAAGAGGAGCCTCGATGAGGAGGAGCGAAGAGTGCGAGAGGGTTGTAAAACTGTACGAGTAATGAAAGACAAGGTGGAGGAAGATTATGAAATGCTTTAGAAGTGAGGAGGAGAATTTTAAAATCTATATAGTGTTTGATAGGGAGCCAGCGGGGTTGGTGAAGGGAGGGGGTTATGGTATGGGCAGCAGAACTCTGGATTGAATTTTATGGAGGAGCTTTTGACAGTAAATTGGGAGTTTTTAGTTTTCAACAAGTCTTTCAGACTTTCTTTTTTCAATCAACCAAATAATCGACATTAACGGACAAATTTATCTTCAGAAATCAAAGAAGCAGCAAAATGTTTCAACCTCATGCGTCTTCTAGATTGGGCTATACACTACCAGTCAAAAGTTTTGACAGGTCTTCGAATTCCATGGTCTTTCCTGATTTTTATTTCTTTCTACATTTAATCTCCTTTGAGCAGTTGAAATTGAGATGTGCTCTGTAAAGCCTCCATAATGACTCTAATCTGAGGTTTTTGAGGCTGGTAACTCTAAATGTTAAACTTCTCCTCTGCAGCAGGGGTAAGTTTTGGTCTTGCTTTCCTGGGAAGGTCTTCACAAGAGCCAGTTGCATCATGGTGCTTGATGGGTTTTGCAAATGTACTCGACAATAATGTTCCAGAACAGCTGACCTTCATGTCTGACTGTTGTTGATGTTACTTAATTCCTTATAAATTATAAAATCTCCAATATTGTTTAAGAATGTAGAAAAATAAATCCAAGCTTGTGTCCAAACTTTTGACTGATATTGTATATACATATAGATTAGGGGGGAAAAAACTATAAAACAACAATAAAAAAAAAAAAGCGCAACATTTTATTTTTAAATGCATGAGAAAAATTATACGAGTAGACGGGGTACTTCCTTTTGTGTCTGTTTTTTCCCCCTGTAACCATTAATTAGCCTACAGCACCATTCAGCTGCTTGGAATGTGATCATTATACTGTCAGGTGATGAAAAATTCCTCTGCTTACCTTCAGGACTAATCAAATAACCTAGCAAAAGAGTGAAGGCAAATTTTAGTCACTGATTCAATTCATTTCAGAAGGATATCCTAAAAACCGTGAAAAAAAAAAGAAGGAAAAAAGATTTCGCCTGGAAATTATATTTTAAATCTATTTTTTGTTCAGCTAGTTTAGAGAAGAAAAGGGCCTTATCTGGAGCAGCTTCCTCAGAGCGAAGCAAACACACATCTGCCAAAATCCTCAGCAAAGGACATTATGTATATGCCCACACACTCTCTCTCTCACACACACACACACACACACACACACACACACACACACACACACACACACACATGCTGGCAAGCACAGCTGTGGCTGATTGATGTTGTGATTTTATGATTTGATCCATTTTAAAGTCCCCACAGCCTCAAGCCTGAGAGTGAACACATCTACCATGCCGTAGATAGAACGGTTCCTCAAGACGACGACTGCTGCATAATGAACTCTCTCTCTTCCCCACCTCTCTCTCTCTCTCTCTCTCTCTCTCTGTATACAGTACATACAAACATACTGCAAAAGTCTTGTCAAATTCCTTAGAGATTTTGGTCCATATGGATATGAACATGACACATGTAGACTTATGGATACGGATATGGATATGAATGTGAATCTTCTGTTCCATCACATCCCAAAGGTCCATGATTGGCTTGAGGTCTGGTGAGGCCTTTGTGGAGGCCATTTGAGTACAGCGAACTCATTGTCATGTTCAAGAAACCAGTTTGAGAAGGTTCATCAACGGATGGAGATAGAAATGGTGAGCAACAATACTGAGGTAGGTAGGCTGTGTCATTTAAACTATGCTCAATTGGTACTAAGGGGCCTAAAGTGTGCCAAGAAAATATCCCCCACACTATTACACCCCCAATGAACCACTGATACAAGGCAGGATGCATCCAGGCTTTCATGTTGTTTACAACAAATTCTGAGGTCACCATCGAAATGTCGCAGCAGAATTCGAGACTCATCAGACCAGAGAATGTTTTTCCAATCTTCTCTAGTCCAATTTTGGTAAGCCCATGGAAAATGTAGCTTATACTTAGTGACTCCGGTGTGGTCTTCTGCTGCTGTAGCCCATCTGCTTCAAGGTTCATTCAAGATGTTGTGCATTCAGAGATGCTCTTCAGCATACCTTGGTTGGAATGAAATGTTATTTGAGTTATTTGCGTTTGAGTTCTCTTTCTATCAGTTTAAACCGGTCTGTCCATTCTCCTTTGACCTCTGGCATCAACAGGGCATTTTCGCCCAGAGAACTGCTTACTGGATATTTTCTCTTTTTCAGACCATTCTCTGTAAACCCTAGAGATTGTGAAATTCCCAGTAGATCAGCAAAAATACTCAGATCAGCCCATCTGGCACCAACAACCATCCAACGTTCAAAGTCACTTAAATCACCTTTCGTCCCCATTCTGATGCTCGGTTTGAACAGATCGTCTTGATCATCTCTACATGCTGAAATGCGTTGAGTTGCTGCCATTTGATTGGCTAATTAGATCGATATGAATTAAACAGCAGTTGAACAACCAGAGCAGGAATGGGGGGGATAAGAGCCATGTAAAACACTGTACAGTATATACATAAAGAATGTACTGTATATAGGTTTATATATATATACAGTATATAAAACAATAGAATATAAAAATTCCCACATAACATCATGATACACTTTTTATATCATAAAAGTCTATTATCAGGTGCCGGTCCTAGACTATTTCTTATTGTAACATAGAGCTAACCGGCTGCTAAACTCTACTTTCGTACCAATCATTCATTTTATTCTCCTTTCTCCTCCTGGATAAATGATTAAATATTTTTTTCCGTAGCAAAAACTCGTTCATTTATCTTCAGCAACCGCTTTATCTTGGTCAGGGTGTCGCTATGGATCTGGAGACTATTTCAGGAGCGCTGCACACAAGGCGGAAATATACACCGATTGGAATGGCAGAGCACCACATGCAAGCACACACACACACACACACACACACACACATCGGGAGAACATGTGAAACTCCACAGCAGCACGAAAGCAGTAACACTACCCACGGCAAAACTGTGCCATGTTTAATTAACAAGACTAAATGTTGTAATCTGTATTTTATTTTTCTCAAGATGTCTTGCGATATTCTTGTATTGTTACAGTACGTATATCATCCACTCCTGGCAGGGGGCAAGGCGGCATGAAAATCTTTTGGTGGCATGTTTTATCTATTTTAGCAGGTCCAGGTTGATCCTGCCAAGTAAATCTTCCACATGTCAGCACTGCTCTCAATGTAACAGTGTAGCGTCTGTGTGTGTGTGTGTGTGTGTGTGTGAGAGCTAGCGAGCAAAAAAAAAAGAGAGAGAGAGAGAGAAAGAGAGAGAATTACAGTTAGACAAAATGTTATATATCAGTCGTATACTCCAGTGTTACTGCTTCAACTGAAACACCTGCTTCAAAGTCATTAGCTAATTAGCGAGCTCATCATGAGCAAACACAACAGCACGCGGCTCAGGGTGGACTGGGAATCAACCCCGCTTCCCCCAATTCTTATCTCGCAGATGTTTTAACTAAAGGAGATAACTGAACCGATGTGTTTTACTTTAAACACTCATTAAAGCCCTTGGTTTTAGCAGTGCAAGCGCGTAAATCTACGGTATTAGTGGATAATATACTGTACATACGATGTACATGAGATCATTGTAAAGCCGGTCTTTTAGCTCTAGTGCAAAATTATTCAAATGTGTTTTTTACAGGCCCCACCCCTCCATCCCCCTCCCCTAAATAACATCAGGTGAAGCATGAAAGTCTGATGATGTAAAGCTGCTTGACTGCTGCAATCAGTGACGCTTTTAAAGAACACGCCTGCGTTTTACTCATTTGAGAGGCAAGTCATCATCAGCTACGGAACAAATCCATAACAGTTACGGAGGATCATGACAGTGAGGCAGATTTCATTAATCTGGAAATATTTCACTAAAAGCTATTTTTCTACAACTGCATATGGTGTAAGACAACACTCGCAATGCCGGAATCTTTTTGACAGGAAATACGTTCTGTCTTTTATTTTAATGTGACATTATCTCTTAAATGATTTCTGAAGTGCAGACGTACATTTTAAGGATTCCAAACAATCCCGTCTGCCCCCGGATATTTACACTTGCTATTTAGAATGGTTCCACCCCCCACTAATTTTTGATAAATCATAGTATTTATAAAATTATAAGCAGAAATCCATTTAATCCACAGCGTCTTTGAATAATCTAAGCGCGCAAATATGGGAATCCTGAAATCAATTGCAAGAATGCTTGAACACACATATGCACACACACACACACACACACACACACATGTACTGTAGGTTTAACACGGAACCACCGTGAAAAACATGAAAGAAGAATGACAACAAATACACACAGCATTAGTGATTAAAAGAAAATCGCTTAACACGCAAGCAGGCCTCGCCTTGCTGGGATCCACGGCACACGCTGTGAGGGTTAATTCATGACACCCACCCTGACCAGGATAAAGCAGTTGATAAAGTTGAATGAACAAATGAACAAAGGATTAAATTCCACTTTGTACAAGGAGTGTCATGAGACCTGTAATGTCGCAAGATCCTCTTCCTGAATCACACCTTTAGCGGCTCGTTTCTGAGACTGATTCAAGTTTTCTTTAAAACCACATGATGCATTAAGGCTAAAAACGCCGTTTTGTATCCTGTGTGTGGCTGTTAATTAACATGCGTTGCAATTTTTGCTGTCGTTACATAAAGTTTGGACTTTACGTAAAAAGTTTCTGTGCAGATTTTGGTTTTATATAGCTTTGAAAATCAGTCTATTTTACTGCAATAAATTCAGTTACATTAAATAGAAATTCTATTTAATGGGTTTACCATAAACATGACATTATTTAACATTATCTATTTTTAGTCAACTTACATAATTACCCTTGATTTAATTATGTTAATGCTTGAATATCTATGTATTTTTGACTGTTTTACAAAAGCAAATCTTATGTAACTACATGTGATCAGTTTTCCTTATGTGAATCGTATGTAAATCAAGGTACCAGACTTATTTTAAGTAGTTCTCTTTCTCTCTGTTAGGGAAACTACTACTACTACTAGGTCAATGGTTGCTCAATTGGTTAAAGCAGTTGGTTACTAGGTTACTGATCAGGAGGTTGGGGGTTCGAGCCCCAGCACTGCCAAGTTGCGACTGTTGAGCCCTTAAGCAAGGCCCTTAACTGCTCCAGGCAACTGTATCCTGGCTGATCGAGCTGTATCCTGGCTGATCGAGCTGTATCCTGGCTGATCGAGCTGTATCCTGGCTGATTCTGTGCTCTGACCCCAGTTTCCTAACTGGGATATGCGAAAAAATCATTTCATTGTGCTGTAAGGTAAATGTGACAAGTAATTGAATTATTATTATTATTATTCATTACTACCAACCAGGGGCTGTGATCCCCCCCGTGACACTAGTTGACCTAGGGGAAAGCACTATCCATCACTTCCGCTTGCTCTCAGACGCCCAAGATTGGTTAGTTTCACCATAAGTGATGTGTGAGCATGGGGTTACCACCCCTCATCCCCCGTGAAAGCACCACCAATCTGCTCTATGGATAATGACTAATGGCTATAGCCACGCGGGAACTGAACCCGCAATCTCCCCGCAAATGGTGTCAGCGCATTTCCATTATGTCACTTGGGAGCCAACTTTATTGTATAGTTAATAGTATATTAATAATATATTAAGTATATATACTGTGTATGTACACACACACAAACATACATTCAAGTCAAACCAGGGCTTTTGATTGTGCAGAATAACAACACAGTTGTGAGAATAAAAACTACCTTTGTTTCTTTATATAATCTGCTCCATGTCTGATACTCTGACCTTCCACGATCTCCTTTAATAACCTTTTCCTTTATCATCTCCTTTAATGAAAAAAACACCCTGGTTTTGGCACGACAATGCATGACCTCAGACTGCCCACCGCATCGCTTAAACATTACAGGGTCACGCCATTTCCACATGCTGGGGGCATTAATGTGGTTCCTGGGAGGTCAGCATTTTAGACATGAAGCAGGTAGTATGATCACGGCCCCGGCTTCTGAGAAAGCTTTCTACCTTGATGGTATCCAAGCACTAGTGAAATGCTGGGGTAAGTGCATTAGTGTAGCAGGAAATTATATAGAGAAATAAAACTGAACGATTCGTCCATGTGAATTTTAATTCGTTACCATGTTACAACACAAATATGGTACACAATGACAAATGTAATATGTAAACGATACGCAAGTCTACATACAGTATGTCTGTTTTCCAGCTGTAGCAGGTACAGCTGTCTGTTTACTTTATGTATAACTAAACAGGTATTAAAATCAATTAATAAAACCTTGCACACTGTAATTGTTCCACATAAAAAAACAGGGATGTAATGAATCATTGCTCATTGAATCTTTGCTCTGAAGTTGAAGAATAATAATAAAATATAATAAAATAATGGTGAAAACTCTAGCAACTGGAACAACAGGAAGACATCTTTAGAAATCACAAGATAGACATCATATGCTTTAATTGCTTTATTATACAATATTTATGAAATATTTGTTGCCAGTGTTAGCAATGTGTGCTGCATTTACAACAAAACCTTGTTAAGGATACGATTATTAAGCCAATTATATTTAGTTAGTATTTGATTGAAACAGGCAATTTTGTTCATATTTAATGGACTATTAGGTGTTCAGTCAACAGCAAGTGATGTTTTGGATCAAAGTGTTCCAAGAAGATTTAATTGCAAATACTACTGTGTCTACTGATTTTGATTCTCATTCCTGGCTTTGTGCTATTATGTTAAGATTAAACCCTCAGTTTGTTACAATGCCTAATTCTCCACTAATAAATAATTTCGGCCTTTTTTTCTATAATAATTTTTTTGAATCCCATAATTTTTCTATAGTGATCATGTTAACAACTTGATAATCACAGTAAAATAATAACCCCGCGCCCAACCTCTGACATTACTGGCCCCGCCGGACCTGGTGTTGGAACTAAAGCAATTTTGTGGGTCTTCGAACATGCACTTTTAAGGTTGTTAAGCATGAAATACATCCAGACAACTCTGTCAGTTGAAAAACGCTATCAGATACTCCCTAGAGGTTCTGCTCGCATGAGTGAAATTGTTGAAAATCATGAGCTTAGCTTTATACGAAGGGCCATATTCAGCGTTAAATTACGCATGTGTAGTGAGGGGCTAAAAACACGGCGGCGCAGTGCATTGGTTTACAATGAAACACCAGAAATCACAAAGCATAGTGATTTATCTGATGCTTTCAGCAGGGATAAGAATGGTAAAAATTCTCTTAGTCTCTGCCTCGTTTTTTTTCCCCTTTATATGCTGGAACTCGGTCGGTGCTAGTCGAGCGGGTAGGGCTTTGAGTTACAGATCCGGAGGTAGTATGTTTAAATCTCAGCACCGCCAGGCTGCCATGGTCGCGTCTTTTAAAAGATGAGGGGGTTTTTAACTTCTGCGCAATTATACAATGCACCAGCCAAATAGGTTTTATAGCCAAAATTAATAATAACAAAATGTATAGGATAGTATTAGAAATATACATTTATATGATGTAAAAAGTGGCATTATTTATAAAGATATTACAATACTTTAATGTAAATAACTTATCTATTATATTACGGTTACATTTGTGTGTGTGTGTGTGTGTGTGTGTGTGTGTGTGTGTGTGTGTGTGTGTGTGTGTGTGTGTGTGTGTGT
>JAQQZT010000036.1:8975976-8986190 GCA_030068275.1 Clarias platycephalus | reverse complement strand
GAGGATAAAAGGGCGGCCCCCCCCCCCCCACCCCCCCACCCCACACACACACACACACACACACAAAGTTGCTCTGTGAGCAAACGGATGAGCAAATGGACAGTTTGTATCCCCTCATCTCTCTTCCACAACACATACACACACACACACACATACAAACACGTATCAGCTGGTGTCGATCCGGCTGACTGGTTTCACAGTGTGACTGTCTGTTTTTCTTCCAGATGAGTCTTCAACAGTAATGCTCAGGGTGTGTATGTGTCTCTCAGTGTGTGTGTGTGGTGTATGTTCTCTCCTTTGGCAGGTACTTTATATCAAAGTGTGCCAAATAAGTCAGGAGCAATGGACTGGGCGTGCAGGCTTCTGGAGGCTGTCCTGTCCTGTAGAAGTGTTTAATGTGTGTAACACCGAGCCTGACTCGGGTGAGCGAAAAGCCTGAACACACGCTGACCCCCCCAAGACAGAGCCAAGACAGGAGAAGACGAAGTGAAGGCGAGGCTAATGCGGCAGTAGGAAAAAAAGCAGCGAGGTAATAAACACCAGACGCGATCCACAGACACACACGTGTCATTTTGATCTATGAGTGCGGTCCATGCCTCAGCTCGGATAAAACGTTTCGGAGATCGGGCGAAATGTTTCGTTTGAGCCGTTGTTAAAAAAAAAAAAAAAAACGGTTCGAGGAGCGCGTTATCAAAGACAGCTGAAAAATTCCCTGTGATCTAGTAATTAACACGTTCCCACGGATACTTCGCTTGCAAAGCTCGTGTTTGCTGTGCTGTTGAAAAGGCGCTCTACGGAAACAGAGAGCTGAGCTAGCCGACAGCTCGGTCAGCTTAAGGAGGCAAAGGAAATGCATTAAGCCATGCACTTTATTTTTACAGCCTGCTTTGAGACATATATATATTTATATACTGTATATATATATATACAGTATAGTGGAATGGTAGTAAAGAAAGATGGGCCTCACTATTCGAACCTGTATCACTTGGTTAAACACATGATTCTGACACACTGCAACTGTCAGTGATCAACATCAGGGGGAAAAAAAAATCAATCATCCAGACCCTCATAACGCCACATGTCCTGTAACACACACGCACACACACCAAAAAAAAAATCGAAACCTGGGCATTTACAGAAACACAGTGCACCTCTTCTCTCCCCTTAAAAACACATACAGTACAGAAGGAAGATATTTGTTGAGAATAAATGTTTGGCAGGAACCCACAGGGAATGTTTAGTGTGTTTAGTGAGCTTACTTGATTATATTAGCATCTCACTGTTCCAGCACTAATATACAGCATATGGAGCATCAATCCCCGCACGCTCCGTGAAGCGACAGAGACCGGACTAACACCGAATACATCATTAAAAAGAGATCACAGCGTCAACTCTGACTCAAGGACAGTGCCGCGGCGAGCCCTTCAAAATGCCCTTCAAAATGCCCTTCAATCTGGCGGATAGAAAACAGTCATTGGATTATCATGTGTGTTTGAGTTTATATACATATATAATGAAATGCTGCGTTAAAAAAAACCGAACGGGTTTAATGAATCAAGTTGTAAAAAAAAAAAAAAAATTTTTTTGTCTGGTTTTCCATCCTAACACTAAAATTAGCTGCTGGCATTTTGAAACGTGGCTCTTTTTTGGCCTTTCTCTTGCAGCTCAAACTACATTTGAGCCTCCCACACAAGAATGATGTAACGCCACCTTATTCCTGTCACAGGAAACGCCGTAAATGGTGATATTTTCAGACTCCAGGAATGACTACAACTGGCGAAAGAAGAATGTATTTTGGATGCCGGAAATATCCGTAATCATTAAGGTCAAATCATTGCGTTACGTCCGCGCTCATTGACCGGAGTGGAGCGCGCAGCACGCACGGCGTAGTGCGGCTTCTTAACCGCTGTAGATATGCTGCTCTGACACATGCCGAGGTTTACTAGCCTGAGATTTATGGTCGTAACGGTATTCGTTTCACATTAGCGTAAGGTAATGGGACTCCATTCCATTTCCTGCTATATTCTTTATGAGGTTTATAAAGGTCTTTCAGTGTCAAGTAAAGAGATCTGCTGCTAACAGATACGGAGCAAAGGACCAGACGACTGCAGGGATCTAAACAGGCTCGGCTCTGAGCTGACTGAAGATGGATGACCCCTTTTGATCCATGACCTTGGTTACCGCTCCACAGCGCTCGCCCCAAGCCCAGATTTGGGCCATAACTCGCGTCCGGAGTCAGGCCGAGAGGTCTTTGGCCATGTTTCACTCAGCACCATTAAAAGCAGCACTCTGTCAATGCAAGCAGAGGACGAAGGTTGCCATAGTTACTACCATGTCAAAAGTCCATCGTCTCTCTCTCTCTCTCTCTCTCTCTCCCCCGCAAAGCTAGAATTGTGTAGTGGTGGTGTCATTAAGAAACGTCCTGTAAATCAGTGTCAACACACACACACACACACACACACACATTGCTTATGTTCTCTATCCTCTCATTTCCTTCTCTTTTTCTCCCAGACAGAATCCGGTTGAGTGGAACACATCGTTCCTTTGAAAATCCTTTATTTATTTATTTATTTATTTTTTACCATTAAATACAGATGAGAACATTTCATGATCTATTCGTGATCTTCATCACAAAGCTCCGTATTTTTCTCGCGATTCGGTTCTGCCCTCTTTGTTTTCTCACTTCTTTCACTTTCGGCGGTGCCAGGTGTCTCCGTGTCCTCGCAGTTCTCATTAAACAATCGGAGACGTGACGAAGAGACCTTGAGGAGCAGCCTGCGGAGAAACTGCTGAAAAATGGACCTGTCCACACACACTCAATCCTGTCTGCAGGCTGGCCACCTCTGAGCATAAATACACATGCCACCATCTTAAACCTGCAACCTTCACCGTTTACACACACACACACACACACAGAGAGTGAAAAACTAGTGACATATCCTTACAGCCTTACTTCACAAGTTACTTTTTAATGAATGCATGGCAAAAGAGAGACGGAACTGAAGAAAGGAAGCCACGTGAAAAAAAAATGTCTGCACCTAAATCCTCCATTTTATTTAATCTCCAGTCTGGGTTTACACACTTTATGGCCATATGTTGTGGCTTGTATATTTGACCTGTCAAGTCAGCAGCCGCTCTGACTGAAAACCCAGAGACAGACATCTCAATGCTGATCAGAAAAAGATTTTTTTTAAAAAGCTTTTAAACGACAGTCAGGTAATTCTAGGGAAGAGAAATCACTAAATATCAAGAGGAGACGGAAGGTGAGGGCAGTTGCACGAGCATGTGGGGGTGTGAGAGAGATTTTGTGTTTGTGAGCACAGGCTGCATATACCAGTTGTAGAAGTAATTATGGGCTGGAGTTGAGAGGGTCATCTCAACACCGTGACTACCTCTCATCAACAAATTACCAATGATCGTTATTGGCACATGGATAAGGGATGCATGAAGCCGCTTTTAAATCAAAGAAAAATGTGAGTGGGGGATTCACGTTCGTAGGGTTGTCTCAGGGGGAACACCAATTACATGTAATTACAGAGAGAAAAGGAGAGAGGAAAAGGGACGGGGGGGGGGGACGGGGGGGGCACATTAACTTCTGTACACTCCCTCCAACACACTCGCTCACACAGATGCAGTTGCCGTAGTTACCGGTCTATTCTGGGATGTAAGGCCAGCTGACTGCACATGTATCTCCGCTCTCATCTGCGGCATACACAAGGGCCTGTGTAGGTGGCAAACGTGAGAGGCTGAAGTCTGAATCACTACTGACGACTCGAGCTTATATAGCGGGTCGACATCGAAACGCCGTGAGTCTGGGGAGGGACCCAGTGACTTCATATGTGTCTCTCCCCGAACAGGTTTGAGACGATCGTTTATCTTTCCAAATCCACTGTTTTCGACAAAGAAACTGTGGAGGCAGCATGAGAGAGTGCTAGCGAGGGAAGGGCATCAAAGTTAACTGTGGAAATCTGCATGTACAGTAACCGTTGCTTGTTGCTTTATTTTATGTGCCTCCTGCTGCCAAGCCTCCCCTCTGAGCAGTAACATGGCCTCACGGTGACTCAGTTCCTCGGTGCCGTCTGATTTAGAGAGCGATTCTAATTAGAGAAAGATCAATGCAAGTGAGCACAGGTACATACACACAGAGCCATTCAGGCCATGTAGAGTTGTAGCCTTCTCGGAAAAATCTCCCACTTTACTCTCACTCGAGCCAATTATCCTTAAATCTCATAAATCCATAAATAACTTGTGCATCATGCAAATGCTGAAGGAGGTTAGCTAAATGTGGCAACATGTTCTGTTAATGTGAGAACATTGTGCTCATGTGTGAAATTTCATTAGTAAATGTAAAAACATTTTTTTTAGTAAGTAAGTTAATAACTACAGTAATAAATATACCTGCACACACATAACATTTCAATAATACCATTTTATACACACATTCTTGCCTTCTTATACTGTACTTGTGAGGACCTTCAATTATTAAAGGAACTCTAACCTTAAATTATTTTTTATAATAAGTAAGTAATAAAGTATATATATATTTTAAAAGGTTTGTCGTTCTGTAAAATGCATTTCTTGTGTTGCTTTTAAATTGCTAATGTAATTAATTAATTATTCACTTCATTTTTGTGCGCATACTCAGAATTGTAATATTTACATTCCTTGTTCGTAACTTGATCTGACTGCAGAAAAACAACAACAATAAATAATAATAATAATAATAATAATAATTATTATTATTATTATTATTATTATCCACATGAAAAATCTAAAAATTTAACAAACACCATTCGTAAAAGAACTCTATATAATATTATATAGTCATATTGTATATAATAATATGCATATATAAATCATATAAATACATATCAAACTCCATTTCCCATAGTAAAGCAGAACCTACCAACATGACTCCAACACTCCACCATGACAGACATTCTAATGTTCATGTTCACCCTGATTGTACACATCTGACCCTCAACACAGCCACCCTCCCATGCCAAATTCACATTTTCTGCCCGTTGTTACCAAGACTTGGTTTGTTGGTTGTTTACTTAATTGTCATCTTGTTTCTGGTTTCCTTGTCTTGCTTTTGCCCTGCCTAATTAATAATGTTTGTTGATCGCCCATCCTTTGCTTGCATCCTGATTACAATTCTGACTTACATTTGTGTTCTGTTTGCCAAGTATAATAAAACACTGTTGTCCTGCACCTGCGTCCTGTTTTGCATTCGTGACAGAATACTTCACCATCTCACGGCCACAGCAGGTGATTTCACCTGCCGCCAAGCATCAGGGCCGCATCATAGGGGAGCAACATCGGCAGATTGAACAGCTCACTGCTCAGATGGCGTAGCTCCAGGTCTCCTTGTCAGCTCTGCGGATGTCGCCAGCAGAAGCCTCTCTCTATGCTTGGGTGCTTATAGCTTGCCATGACAAGTATTCCAACGACCCTGCCAGGTTCAAGAACTTCATGCTGCAGTGCTTCTTTACTTTGTGCACCAAGAGGAGCTCCAGAGCATACCAAAACATCCCACTTTATCAATCTGCAGCAAGGCGCTATCCTGGGCTACAGCGATCTGGCACCAAGACCTGTACCTCCTATGAACGATTCCTGCAAATGTTCCAGCATGTGTTTCCACTGAGTGCAAGGAAATTGGAAAGCAACTCCTTTCCCTAAAGTAAGGGTCCCAATGTGTTTCTGTACCCTGAGAGCAGGTAGTGGCTGTAACGAGCCAGTCTTTAAGGCAGCATTCCATCAAGGACTGGTGATATTCTTATGGACCTGGCATGTTGTGATGACCAGGTGCCTCTAAACGTTCTCACTGACATCTCCATCTGCCTGTTTGTGCTACTGAGGAACAGAAGGCTTGCCAAAGTATGCCTCCACCACCACAAGTTACCATTCTCAGAGCCTATGCAGCTGGGTCAGATTTGTGGCGGAATGTCAGGGTCTGTCCCCCATTGCACCAAGCCCATCACACTTCACATCATGTATAAAGAATGCATCTTGCTTCCCATCATTATCAGCACCAAGATGTCTGTGGTATTGAGCTTTACATTGAGGCAGACCAGATCCATGCTAGATGACATAGCGAGAAGTGTTGGTTTATGCACTGCCACATCCTACATCTCCAAGTCCACTCCATCACTGTGGCATCACGGTGGCATTACTGTGGCACCCAACCATAGAAGATTCTGTGTCTCAGATTCTTTAGCAACACCAAGGCCAGTGGGACATTTAGATCCTAAGGTTGCACCACAGAGATGGTAGCAGAAGCATCACCTCCTCGCATCTGTATTTATCACCTTTCTGTTAAAAACATCCAAACCATAACCAAATATGGTTTGGAACAGAAGCTCTCCAACAAGAGTACGTACTGTACTCCCTTGCTACCTTACCAGCCTCTGCTGGCCTGTAGAGAAGAGAAGGGTGGTTGTTGGTCATGTATCTAGAACCATGGGCTGAACCAAGCCACTGTTCCCTGCTGCTCTAGAACAGTAATGTGAGTCAAAGGTTTTTAATAAACCCACCATAAAAATGTGAACAACCTAGTACGCATTTGTGTGGCCACTCTGGCCACTATGAGTACCTCATGCCCTATGCTATTTTCTGACTCTCTCCTGCACCAGCAGTATTTCAGTGACTCACTAAAGATTTTCTGTGGGATATGATAGTAAAGCTCGCTATCACCTACATTGATGATATTGTGATCTATTCCCAGGACTTTGCCATGCATCTCATCCATGTCATGAAGGTGGTGTCATGACTGGTGGAACATAAGCTCCATGTAAATAGTGAGAAATCATCATATTCTTACAAAGGTGACATTCCTAGTATATGGAATATTATCAGGCCAGAGGAATGCTCATGAATCAGGATAAAGTATCTCCGGCAACAAACCGGCCAGTCTCAAAATACCACCAGGAAACTGCGGTGGTTCCTCGGATTTGCAAACTTCTGGTGCCGATTCATTAGAAGATTTAACATACAGTGGGGCAAAAAAGTATTTAGTCAGCCACCAATTGTGCAAGTTCTTCCACCTAAAAAGATGAGAGAGGCCTGTAATTTTCATCATAGGTATGAGAGACAAAATAAGAAGAAAAAAAATCCAGAAAAGCACATTGTAGTATTTTTAAAGAATTTATTTGCAAATTATGGTGCAAAATAAGTATTTGGTCAATAACAACATTTCATCTCAATACTTTGTTATATACCCTTTGTTGGGGTCAAAAGTCTTCACAAGGTTTTCACACACTGTTGCTGGTATTTTGGCCCATTCCTCCATGAAGATCTCCTCTAGAGCAGTGATGTTTTGTGGCTGTCGCTGGGCAACACAGACTTTCAACTCCCTCTAAAGATTTTCTATGGGGTTGAGATCTGGAGACTGGCTAGGCCACTCCAGGACCTTGAAATGCTTCTTACGAAGCCACTCCTTCGTTGCACAGGCAGTGTGTTTGGGATCATTGTCATGCTGAAAGACCCAGTCATGTTTCCTCTTCAATGCCCTTGCTGATGGAAGGAGGTTTTCACTCAAAATCTCACGATACATGATGTTTCCACCCCCATGCTTCACAATAGGTATAATGTTCTTTGGATGCAACTCAGTATTCTTTCTCGTCAAAACACGACAAGCTGAGTTTTGACCAAAAAGTTCTATTTTGGTTTCATCTGACCATATAACATTCTCCCAATCCTCTTCTGGATCATCCAAATGCTCTGTAGCAAACTTCAGACAGGCCTGGACATGTACTGGCTTAAGCAGGGGGACACGTGTGGCACTGCAGGATTTGAGTCCCTGGCGGCGCAGTGTGTTACTGATGGTAGCCTTTGTCACAGTACTTTAGTCCCAGCTCTCTGCAGGTCATTCACTAGGTCCCCCCGTGTGGTTCTGGGATTTTTGCTCACAGTTCTTGTGATCATTTCGACCCCACGGGGTGAGATCTTGCATGGAGCCCCAGATCGAGGGAGATCATCAGTGGTCTTGTATGTCTTCCATTTTCTAATAATTGCTCCCACAGTTGATTTCTTCACACCAAGCTTCACACCTGTTGCAGATTCAGTCTTCCCAGCCTAGTGCAGGTCTACAATTTTGTATCTGGTGTCCTTTGACAGCTCTTTGGTCTTGGCCATAGTGGAGTTTGGGGTGTGACTGTTTGAAGTTGTGGGCAGGTGTCTGTTATACTGATAATGAGTTTATACTGACAAACAAATGTCATTAATACAGGTAACAAGTGGAGGACAAAAAAGAAGTTACAGGTCTGTGAGAGCCAGAAATCCTGCTTGTTTGTAGGTGACCAAATACTTATTTTACAGAGGAATTTACCAATGAATTCATTAAACAATCAAATGTGATTTTCCTACAATGTGATTTTCTGTATTTGTTTTTCTTATTTTGTCTCTCATAGTTGAGGTATACCTAAGATGAAAATCACAGGCCTTTTTTGCCCCTCTGTACATCCTGAAAAAGGGGGAAAAAGCATCTGCAGTGGAATTCACACATGCCCTGAAGAGACATAAGGATGCCTCAACCACCCTGATCCATCTTAGCCTTTTGTCACTGAGATGGATGCCATTGTTCCCTGGAACACCAACCCCATAGTCTCACATACAGTGGACAGCTGGTTCCTAAGAAGTGAACAGTGAAACTGGGGGTAATTGTTACATTGTTACATGGGACCCTTCAATGTATTGCAATGTATAAATAATGTCACATAAAATCTACACCTCCATGCCACAGTTGCATAGCCCCAGCTTTCCTGCCTACAGCCATTCAAGTCAGGTCCCCTAACAGAAGCTAAATCATCATCACCCAACCGCCCAACACCCCCAAGCACAATATATATTGTGCTTGGGGGTGCTGTATGATTATTGATTGCATCCTGACTATGATTCTGACTTATTGTTTGCCAACTGTAATAAAAACATGTTGACCTGCACCTCCTTTCTCGTATGCATTTGTGACAATTGTCTGGAATGTAAAACATGTTACATTGAACTATCCATGATTCAAGTGTGATGAAATCCAAATTTAAAATATAAGAAGGAAAAAATAGAAAATGTCTCTCACCTAAAACAAAAAAATTTTGTTTTTTTTAAAGAAAAAGTATTTCTGTAGTTTAATATCACAGGTTTGAAACATGGGCAATATAACATTTTGCATGTTGGTTAAAGGGGCAGTGTCACAAGGTGACACAATATTGGACATTTTAAAGGGAAACTGGGTTTACTAAAAGCTCAGTAATTAACATTTTGTACATTTTACAATTCTCAATTAACAATGACTCAATTAAGATTTGATTTATACATGTGAAGATATATTCACTATGTGACACAATTTATTAAACAACAAAGCTGACATTCACTTATGGCATATGTATATATATTTGTTGCATATAAATTTTCACCTTTCACATACAGTAGACCAGGTTCGATTCCCGATATGGAACCCTACCCAATGGGGTGCACAGGCCAGTGCTTGTCACAATCTCAGCTAAAATTGTTCGGATTATGTTAGTAAGGGTGTCCAGAATAAAACCTGTATAATATGAATTAATAAAATATGTGAAAATGATCTGCTGTGGCGACCCCTAATGAGTACTGCCAAAAGAAGAACAACATAAGTATTCACCCCCCCTTGATGAGCTCTTTCAAAAGAAGCAAGAAGTAAACAGCAAAATTGTATACTTCTAGACAATATCTTGTGCGTGGTCTCTTGGAGTCAGATTGCTGTTAAAAAGAACAAATGGAAACATATTTTGTCAGAATAGTTTTGGTTATATCAGTGTGTATTGTGCATGATATAGCAAAATGCTAAAACTCCATCTCTTACAGTTTTGCCACAGTGAATAAATCAGCCAGAATTGTAGCCACATAAATATAGTTTACCATCTCTAATGTGTGCATTGAGTTTTAACAAAATGAAAAGTTCAGTTTACAATCTACAGCTTCTTCCTCGACCAGTTTCAGTTTCAATTCAGTAGTTGATGACAACATCTTATCATACTTATAGGGATGTGCTGTATAACGTCTGTCCAGGCATCATCCATCCACTTATACAGAACCAAAGTCAAAAGTCTGGACACGACCTCTAATCCATTTTTTTTTTATTTTTTTTATTTACTTTCTACATTCTACAAACCGGATTCCAAAAAAGTTGGGACACTGAACAAATTGTGAATAAAAACTGAATGCAATGATGTGGAGATGGC
>JAQQZT010000036.1:8913109-8947076 GCA_030068275.1 Clarias platycephalus | reverse complement strand
TTTATTGCTATACATTACATATTGAAATATATAATAAAATCATAATAATAATAAATTAATAAAGTAATGTTATACTATTTTTCTTTTCGTGAAGTGTGTATACATTTTTGGTTGACTCTGTATAATATATTTATATATATATATATTTCCAATTTAAAGCAAAATGGTAGCAATTGACCTGAAACATTCCATACAAGGCATGCACAACACAAAGCACAATAGAGTTTAGTTCAATAAAAGTACTGTGTAGTATAGTATGCATAGTGCACAGGGTGTCGTACGTCATTAGAGGCACATCAGTGACTCAGTGTGGATTTTTAATGGAATCCACATTCATGTCTTTTAGCTGTCTGTTTTTCTACCCAGGTGGCAGACAGGTGACAGATTAAAGAAAAATCAGCGTCTGTGTGCCACTGCGCTGATGTTTTCCGTACGGAGTTTACATCCACATGTCCCCGAGAAATAAGAATCATTGCGAGTCACCACAGTTTCGATGAAAAAGTGTCCAGATTACGAATCCATCAGTTATTCTAACCGGTCATGTTCACCCTATGATGGAATATTTTTTTCTTTACCGGAGTGTCTTGTTCGAAGATGACTCCAACCCCATGCACAGAACTCGAGAGCTCACTGAATGGTTCGATGCTTATGAAAATTATGTAAATCATGTGCAAATCATAGATCAATCTAAATAAGGACTTGAACCAGAACAACCCCCAATATCATTAAATTTAACTGAGTGACTCCAATACACATCCAGGGGTTTGTAGAAACTACGCCACAAAGCTATGAAGCTGTTCTGGTGGACCACCACTTCTAACACAATGCTCCTCTAATCTGTCACATGTCTACTGTATAACTCATTAAGAATTTTTACTTTGACTAATAATTGTCACAATGTTAATCAGTATAAACAGTGAACAAACACTCAATCTGAGCAATTTTGGGATGCTGTAAAAGTGCCAAAACAGGCTTTGTCGCCATCAAGTACGTGTCGCCAGTGTTTTATGCAAACTTGTGGAGAAAGTCACCAATCCAACAAAACTCTGGTATTCAAAAGCACCATAAAACCAACATCAAAGTGAAACCGGCATGGCATGAACAATTGTGTCTGAATTACCCATTAGAATGAGTTCTGAGATCCCATTTGTCTCATATAAAACACATTACCGCATCAGTAACGTACAATAACAGACAATTATTAACAGATTAGCAGATGTACTGGCGTAACACAGGCGAAGTGTGTACGAGAAAGAGCTTCAATTAATAGGGGGCAGATTTAAAGCAATCGTGAAGCCGTGCAATAATTATTCCATCTTTTAGAAATACTAACTACTAACCAGAGATACAGCCAACTCATTTCTTTAACTCTGATGAAAGTAAATACAATCCACTCGGAGAGTAAATGTCACAAAAACACCATTTAATCTTTGCTTCTTTTCTTTCCCCACCCATACTGAATGTATTCCAGCGTGCATGTATTTGTATATCATTAGCGTTCGGTTGCATTTAGTGTATTTTTACTGCAAAGATAACATCAGAGAAGGGTCTCAAGATCAATCAGGGCAGGAAAAAGTGCCTGAGAGGGGCCTAACATTGACCACTACTCACTACCCATCAGCAGGACAATCACCAAAGCCCACAGTGTATCACAAAAAAGACTGGACAATCATGAAAAACCTTGTATCCCAAAAAAACAACCATCTCCAACCCTGCTCAAGGCAAACGCAGGGCTAAATCATCGGGGATTGCAACACCTAGTCCTATTAAGCAAACTGTCATATAAAAGACACCCTTAATTATTGTGTATTTTTGGTTTACAATGAAACAATGGTAAAGGTCAATTAAACTATTTTGCTTCTAATTTGGCTGCGTAGTGATAAATGATCACTATTTTCGTGCAGGCCCACTGTGACATATACAAAATGCTAATATAATCTTTTGTAATTGCATCTGAGGACAGGGTAAACACAGCTCGCAGGTGCGCTCAGGGGACGTTACACCCAAAACCAAAGTCAATTTGTGTATTTATGAGTTGCAGAATTACTATCCAAATTATCCCCATGGTAATGGCGATGGAGAGTCAGTGACTAGCTAATTCTTACACACATACATACACACACACACACACTCCGGCAGCGTGGGTAGGATCCCATGCCAGTACAGCAGGGCTAAATTACCCATAATCAGGGCGTCAGGGTGGATGGGTCCATCGGAACCTAACACTTACACCCCATCATCAACACTTCTATGT
This sequence comes from Clarias platycephalus, assembly GCA_030068275.1. NCBI lineage: Eukaryota > Metazoa > Chordata > Actinopteri > Siluriformes > Clariidae > Clarias > Clarias platycephalus. The sequence goes on along the minus strand of JAQQZT010000036.1, from coordinate 8,944,822 downwards.
CAACCAATCCCATATAGCCACACAAATGGAGCAAATTGCAATCATTTGAGCTCCCACACAGTCTATATTATGGAGATGTGTGTGTGTGTGCGAGTGTGTGTCCTCACATGTTATAGCACATGCCGCCTTGCTATAATTTCACAAATTAGTATCTAGAAGGAATCCATGTATAGGCCTATAAATATACCTCAGAGATCAGATAGCAAGAGCATGAGTGCGAAGAGAAGTGCCGTAACACTCCAGTGCGATCATCGCGTTTTCTTTTTTTTTTTTTTAAACAATACAGATACAACATGAGGTCAGAGGGCTCAAGAGCAATCTGGACAAGAGACAAAATAAACACTGAAGAGAAAATCCTTCAGCTTCAACAGAGAACGAGGACCATCGGTGAAGTCTATCAATTGATTTGGATTTTTGCATGACTGACTTCTTAAAATAAATAATGCACACAACACTTGGGAATACTGTCTCGTTATTGTAACTAAACAATAAGTCTTCTTAGAGAAAAAAAAATCATGCAGGAGAAAGCAGAACAGCATCTTGAAGAGTTTGCGATTGGAGTCGGGTGTTCCAATAAGTTCAGATGTGAGAATGTGATCCTCCCCACAGTATTAAAAGAACAACACACTTCTGTTTTTCTGCTCTCGCCAACAAAATTGCAATATGCTGTGATACTATATGACACGAGTTCAAAGGATTTCAATAAACCCTAGGAAAAAAAAAAGAAATAAAAGATTGTACCTTACACAGCCGAAACACTTAATTTTTTTGAACTTCAGTTTTAGAGTCGGGTGAAAATTTCAGCACAGCTGTGTCTCTCCTTAGGACTGAGCGTTCTACAGAGATCAGTGCAAGGACACGTCTTAGAATCCTCAATCTAGTGACTAAGCGGACTTGTGTGACAGCTTAGGATCCGAAGGCATATCTTTCACTTGCGAATGGCAGTTTTCATGAGTCTACGGTGAGCAAAGCTGATGGGAGGATGCTATAGAGGAAACCTCCGCCACGATCGTGAACAGCGCATCCGATGTGTCAGAGCAGGAAAGCAAAAATATGCTGTACTTTTAATACAGCAGGGAGGATCATACTCACAACTGAACTTCTTGTACCTCTGACTCCAATCGCAAACTCTATAAGATGCTGTTCTGCTTTTTTTATTTTTACCTGAGCGCTTTTTCCACCAGCAAACTTCAGTGTTTAGTTACGATTCCAAAGTGTTGTGTGCGTTATTTGTTTTAGGAAGTCTGTCATGCAAAAGTCTGAATAATCTTATAGACTTCACTGATGTTCCAGGGTGAAATGCGGTAATCTTGAAACTCTGCACAGAAATTCAATACTGCAGCGTTAGTGTTGGCTAAGCAGGCTATAGGTTAGCATGGCTAACTACGCGTCCATGGAGGCCAACGGTGATTATCGATTTCCATTTTGTGACCGTGGTAGGACCTCTGGTCAACATTCACACATGCATCCACACGCTACGGTTCAGTTACCTTAAAACCGTCAGTGTTTTTCACAATTCTGAATCCCAAATCCCTCTCTAAGCTCTGAACAAGGGCACTACTCTGTGTGTGGAACGAGTGATTGTACGCTCTACATAGTGCATTAGTTTCGTTTTGCTTATCCTACAGTACAGTACTGTATATACAGGGTCCTAGGAAGCCTGGACCCTATCCCAGGAAACTTTGGGCGCAATGCGGGGTACACACTGAACAGGGTGCCAATGCATCGCACAATACACTCACACACTCATTTACACACTCCGGGCAATTTTCTGCTTGTCTTTGGACTGTGGGAGGAAACTGGAGTACCCAGAGGAAACCCACCAAGCATGGGGAGAGCATGCAAACACAGACCCCGAGGCGGGAATCAAACCCAGACCCTGGAGGTGTAAGGCGACAGTGCTAACCTCTATGCCACCGTGCTACCTATTAATCACTTATTCATTTTAAACCATTATTAACCATAATTATTGTTGTTATAGTGAAACCAAAGCTAAACATTCGTGGTAATGAGATTGAGGCTGAGGAATGTAAGCTGGGACTCATTGACATGTCCTAAACAGTGCCAGCATGTACCACTGCTAAATTTTGCTGTGTCAATGCTAAAACTCTCACCGTTAAACAGAACTGGCGGTCGGCTACCAAAGACTCATGACAGCCGTGGGCTAGCCTGAGCGACAAATGACACAGTGCTCAGTCACTCTGCATGCTTACAGAGAGCTGGGTAAAATATTCCACTCAGCAACAAGTTGCTAATCATTCTGAGACATTTATATAATATATACGCAATTTATTACCTACTTCTCTTATATGAATGTTCTGGCTAGTTCTGGGAGAGTTTTCTTGACTAATTCGAATGAACGTTTTTTTTTTTAACACAATTGTCAAATGGTGATTGTACTTGTTCCTACGTATGATTTTTAAAATTATTATTAAAACATACATGAAGGCTGTTGAAACCAGCACAAAGAAAAACACATTCTACTTCTCACACATTTACAGTCTGTGTTTCTGACAAACACTGCACTCTTAGATTAAAAAAAGAAAGAAAAGATAAACAGGCAGCATGTTGCTAAGGGCAGAGCTCAGAGCAAAATGTTTACATATCACTTCAGAGATTTGGGATTGATACAGGTTTGGAAAGTCAGAAGAACAAGTTTATTTTAACTATAACCCCAAGAGGCAATGCGCCGGGTGGATGTCATGTCATTTCCAAAGTGGGGAAACTGGATGTTTCGCATGTTCATATGATCATGTTCATGTTCATACGTTGTTACCAGCATGCTAGTCAGATAACTTGGGTGAGTGATGTATATATGAGAGGAAGTTACCCTTTTTCTTTAGATTGATGTGTTCATTAGTTCGTTTCAGCATGCATCTCCAAAGCAGCTCTTCCTCCAATGCTTCACCTCAGTTTTTGCTGGGCATATGCTGCATGCTGTCATGGTAGTCATTGGCAACTGGAAATCTTGTTTGATGGTTATGCAATATACTGTAGATATATAAAATACACCTGGATAAAATCAGCCATATAAAGTAAAACCAGGAGAAATTTCTCGTGAATGGTGTAAAACCGATTCAATGTCTGTGAAGGATGACGATCCTGGTTGAGGTGGATCGGAGCTTACGGCAGTCGTTCCTATGAACATTCAGCAAGTGGAACGCCTGATCTTTGATATCGACAGATATCACACGAACACCACTTACACATTACAGGAACTCAACCGGGGGTTATTGCCACATTCCCCTGTACAGTCCTTATCTCGCTCCAAGTGATTTCCACATTTAGACCATTAAAGGAGTTCCTGGGAGGCCAGAGTTTCAGATGTGAAGCAGACAGTCTGATCATTGCTCCAGTGACCAGAGGAAATGTTCTACCTTTTTGGGATCCAAGCACTAGTGAAATGCTGGGATAATTGCATTAGTGTAGCCTTGGGTTATAAATACTTTCTTTTTTTTTAAAACAATTTTACAATTTATTTAACAAAAATAAGCCCAAAAAACTTTTAATACTTATAATGCTTCCACATAATTTAAGAGGGTAAGTTGCAGATGCTGCTAATCATCAGCCCTTGATGGATCATCAGAATGTGTGCAGACCTCTATAGAAGCAGAAGTTTTGGCAGTTTTGCTGGTCTGGAGCATTCAGGTGTGTGTTAACACAATTCATCATTCTACAGTGAGAAAGATTATCCACAAGTAAAAAGCATTCAAGGAGAAGTGGACATCTCAGCCCTAGGAGCTACATCTACAGTATGGCTCTCACTGAGCATGTTAAATGTCCATGACAGCACAATTAGAAGAAAACTGAACTGAAGGTGAAAACCTCTACTATCTAAAAAAAAAAGTACATGCCTGAGGTTCTTAAAATTTAATCTGAACTAAGCACAAGGCTTCTGGAACAATGTCCTATGGACAGATGAGACCAATGTGGAGTTGTTTGGCCTTAATATCCAGCGCCATGTTTGGGGAAAACCAAACATAGCCACTGTTCAGCACAGCAGTCGAGGGGCGATGGTTTGCAATGGTTTTGTAGCCACAGAACCTGTGCACCTTGTAATCATTGAGTTGACTATGAACTCTTCTGTATAACAAAGTTTTCTAGAGGCAAATGTGAGGCAATATATCCAACAACTAAAGCTTGTGCAAAATTGGGTCATGCAACAGGACAATGATCTTAAGGAAACCAGTAAATCTACATCAGAATGGCTGCAAAAGAAAAGAATCAAGGTTTTGGAATCAAAGCCTAATCAAAGCCCAGACCTCAACCCAATCGAAATGGTGTAGCGAAGCCTTAAGGGTGCCGTGCATAAGCGAATGCCCAAAAACCCTAATGAACTAAAGCAAATGTTGGAAAGAAGAATGGGCCAAAATCCCTCCACAATGATGTGAGAGACTGATAGTCATAAAGGAAATGATTACTTTAATTACTGGTGCTAAAGGTGGACCTACAAGCTATTAGATCATGGGGGTACTTAGTATTTTTTTCATCTGAAGTGGTATTTGACCCCAGCCCACCACCCCCCCAATGATCAGACAATTTCTTTATTATATTTTCACCCAAAAACATATAGAATTAGAGAAGATAGTACTAGCGTTTGAATATGATGGTGATGACCCTCATAATCACCAGATAATTGTTCCTGAATAAAAAAAACTGCTACACATGATGTATGATGATTGTATGCATTCATTCACGCATTTTCAGTAAGAACTTTATGCTGATCAGGAAACCCACAGAGAAAACAGCTCATGCAAACATGGGATCAGGATCAAACCTCCAACCCTGGAGCTGTGAGACAGCATCACATCCGCATCTACAGCACAAACATGTCACCCTGCGTGTATCTTTTTACATGCATTTCTAAGAAGCACACATACTGGGATATATTAGCCCTGATACGAGCACTAAAATGAGAACTTACAAACCAGCCGGCTCTGACATACTCTATTTCTTATTTTTTTTAATTGCTCAAAATATTCTATTTTCTCTTTTTTTAATATGAATTCTTACAAAGCAAGTTTTGTTTTGCACTATTTTCAGTGCTCGTACTGTACAAGGATTGTCCTGGATCGCTGTGATATATTAATAAGCGCTACTATAGTTAGGCAGTTCAGAATCCTCATTAAGCCATTAAACAAATGCCCTTAAAATCTGCAAAGGTCTTTTCAAATCCCCACAGCCCTGATATTGAATTTAAATGGCTAATAGTGCCATATTCCCAAAACAAGTGATATCCACAATTCCAGCGTTATCACATACAAGGTATTAGACTGTTGGAAGCGTTTCAAACGAGGGCAATGAAAGAGAATGTGTAGGTCTGGAATGAATGTTATCTGCTCTCACGAGATATCCATAGCCCTGGCCACATCTTTCAGCCACTGAATATTGATGCTAATATGGCGAATGAATGAAAGCTAATGGGATTGAAAAGATACACAATGTTTGGGGACTGAATTTGAATTTGAATGACTAGGTCCGCTGAGCACCGAGCGCTAAAGCCTTCAGTTGTAGGCCTTTAAATCCTCTTTTTATTATTATTATTATTATTATGAACAAAAAGCAGCTAGACTAGCATTCAAACCTGCAGTCAACTGCAATTATTATAAGCCAGGGTAATTTGCCAATAGCCAGAATTGTCAGTATTTATAATGGCTCTCAGAAACAAAACACAACCTCCCAGGTCTATAATAATTCCGTTATATTATGCATTTAATATTGTGATCTTGCTTAGCATGTTTTAATGATTTATGAAGTAAAGCCATATTGAAATGAAAGCTTTGTAATAAGACACATGTTGCGATACACACAGAAGTCTACATCACACGGAACACGAGCAGGTCTCAGTCCGGGGGCTAAAACGAGGCCAGATATTCGGTTGGAGAGACAAAATTCAGTCTACTTCAAGAACATAATGAATGAGAGAATATTTCACTGACTGTGCAAACAATAACAACTGAACAGTACAGAGTTACGTACATAGCCATTAGCATACAGTATGTACACTCGTATTCAAAAGTTAGTACAACAATTGCTTCTCTAAGACCATTGCTTATGTCGAAAATGCTCCAAACCAGCAAACTGCCAAAACTTCTGCTTTTATAGAGGTCTGCACTCCTACTGATGATCAATTAATACAGGGCTGATGATTAGCAGCACCTACCTGCAACTTACCCTCTTAAATAATTAGAAGCAATAAGGTCATATTTACAGTAGTATTGCATGCATTCATTATTTTTTTTTCTTTTTGGCCTCATTTTTGTTAAATACATAATGGCATGGGGAAAAAAAGTTATATGTTGGCGTTCGTCTGAGTTTCACCTATTTCATCATCTATACCGCTTTATCCTGTATAAATATGGTCACAGGCGGCCTGGAGTCTATCCCAGAAGACCTACTGCATGAGGCAGTGTACACCCTAGATGGGGTGCCAATCCATTGCAGGGAACACACTTAAATACACACACTCACACTGAATGCTATGATCGGATGGTTTTTATTATGTTTTCACATAGAACTAAAAGAAGGGGCATTAACTTTTGAACTGGCTGTACATACAATCTGGCTGTTAAAAACCTGATGATGTAAGCCAAATCATAAACATAAAATTACAGTCCACTCTGAAAGTATTGAACATTTTTTTAATTTCTGCTTTCATTTCCTGATATTTACATGGACAGCTTTCAGTATAAGTATAAGAATAGATAATCTTAAAGTAAATAACTCTTGATATATATATTATTCTGCATGATACTTTCTTCCAATAACTGCATCAAGCTAATGACCCAGCGTTTTCACCAGAATTTCATATTCTGCTTTTGTGATGATTTTCCAGGCTTGTATAAAAACAGCTTCTGTTAGTTGAAATGCATGCTCAATTGGATTAAGGTCTGGTTAATGATTTGGCACGTCTAATACCTCGTTTGTGATTGCTGTGGGATTTTTTTTTTGGGGGGGGGGGGTCATTGTCTTGCTGCCTGATGAAGTTCCTGCCAATTAGATTGGATGTTTTTCCCTGTAAATAATTAGCCAGCCCGTTCCAGAAGCAGCAGCGCAAGCCCAAGTCACGACACTACTACCTCCACCATGCTTGACCGATGAGCTAGTATGTTCTGGATAATAAGCAGATCCTTTCTTTCCTCACACTTTGGCCTTTCTGTCACTTTGGTAAAGGTCAATCTTGGTTCCAGAACTTACGTGGCTCATAGAATTTTTTGTGTTTAGAATAATCTTGTGGTCCACCTACACGGCACCTCGTGTAAAATTCATGTTAATTATATGTGTCATGACCTGACATATGCTGTATAATGAAATCTTCAAACGGGCTCCATATTTCCAGAATTGATCAGTTTTAAACTGCAAACACTGTATAAAGATTTTGAAATCAGAGAAAATGATAATACAATAATACAATTGTCCATAAGGTTAAATTTGTTTGATTAAATATGATGGGTTCATTTGTACCTACTTGACAAATAGTGGAAATACAAGAGGTGCTTCAAGCTGATTTCATGTCATGCCACGTGCATTGGCAAATTCTACTGAGCAAACATCAGCTTTTATGTAGTTGAGTGTTTGATCTGTTGATGTGCAGGTAGCCATGAAGTCAAGGTGAATCTGACATTCTACACCATTGATCAGTCTCCACTTTTAGGTGTGTGAAGGGGTCCTGTTGCTTATTTAAATACTTGGGTCCTGGATCTGTCTGTCTGTCTTTCTTTCTTTCCTTCTCTTTGCTATTCATTTAATATACCCTCTGGAATAAGAAATATTCTACTACACTCTAAATGTAATATTAACAAATCTAAATTTATTATTGCTTTATTTGAATTGGTAAGTGGCATTTTGTAAACCTAATTAAAATTGTACTTCATGGTGTTGTGAAATAAAATTTCATAGCAATCAAGTGTAAAAAAAAAAAATCTAAATTCAGTTTTTGGTGACACAATCCATTTCAATTGCAGTTCTTCACATTGAAATTCAAATTTACAACACACGACTGTAAGGGGCTTTCAACCAATAGATCAATAGAGAGAGAAGAGAATGTTTTCAGAGTATTACAGTGTAAATTGTACATTGTCTGGACAAAAAAAGAAGTGTCCATTTTAGAAGGGTCAAATTATTCGGCAGCATCAAACAAAGAAAACAGATTTGAAATTACTGTGTTAAGAACACTTCAATACTTTATCAAAAACCTGGTGCTTAACCGTCAACTTTCTGGAAGAAATGTGGCTGGGAAAAGATTATCATGTGATCACTTAAACTTTTGGTGCAGTTGCATGGTAAACAAAACAAAAAAAACAGTAGAAACCATTTATTTTCCATACACACACGATGTGATGAGAACTTACAGGATTGGGACTAAACAGCTGTGTAGCCATAAGAAAGCCACTTGTTAGTGAGACTCGTCAAAAAATGGCTTCAATTTGTAGGGAGCGTGAAGGTTGGACTTGTGGTCAGATGAGTTCAGAGGAATGGGTGTGTCACGGAAGAAGGGAAGTGCATGAAGTGCGGCACCCATCATGCATAGTGGCCACTGTACAAGCTTCTGGAGGCAGTGTCAGGTCTAGGCTCAGAAACCTTACGTGACAATAAAATAAAAATAAGCTGATGACCTGAATGTGCTGAATGACCAGATTATCACATCTGTGGAGTTTTTTCCCTCATGGAACAGGCATATTCCTGGACTTAAATTGTGAAAGAGTGGGATAGGCTCCAGGTCCCCCGCGACCCTGATTATAGGATAAAGCGGTATAGAAAATGAATGAATGAATGAATGATTTTGGGAGCATGAGGAATCATTTTTACACATGAACTGGCCGCCACATTGTGTGCTGTAATCAAGGCTAAAGGTGATTGAATGAAATCTGAACACCCTGGTCAATCAGTACATTGAGGTCGTCAGCTGACTTCATTTTATTGTCTGTGCTGAGCCTAGACCTGACCAACTGAAAACTTCAGATCATAAACCCACCTCCAAAAGTTTGTACAGGTGATTGAATGAAATCTTGCAAAGACACGTGAGGGTTTTTTTGTTTTGTTTTGGCCAGGTGTTGTATGTATAGCTAGATTCTAGGCCAATTTACTGTAAAGCACAACTTATACACTTATAAAGTATAACTTATGCAAATAGCTCCATTAGATAGAACACACTCCTGTTGCATTGTAATGTTCTTAGATCACAATAAGTGTTGCTTTACCTTAAAAAAAAATGCTTTCAATTTCTTCTCTTCTGTCTGGTTTTCTTTGCACTTGGCCATCCTCGCCGTGAACTGTTTCACAGAGCTAATTGGATGAAACATTGCCGATAGTTATGTAATTGAATTTGAAACCTTGGAACCACATAAATTCAGGCCTTGGAATACAATTTCAGTTTCATAAAAAAATTTTTTACCCCTCGTGCAACTTTAAAGCAGAACCGAATTAGCATGAAACTGAAGGCTAACAGTCTCACACGCGCTACGGTTTCTGTACTTCTATTAGCCTTCTTTCTCATAGGCTCCCTGTATCTGATCATGTGGTACCTGTTTTTATTCCTCCATTCCCCCGCTGACTGATTTGACCATATTGATTTTCTGTTGGGCGACGGAGGGCTGAAAGATAGGATCAGGATCAGATAGAAAGGAACAAAATAGGAGTTTATCTCTCATCCCATTGATGGACATTGATCTGACCTCTATGTCTAATATTAAGCTAAAGCAAACAAGCTTTACTCGAAACATCAACCAGCGTTACAAAAAAAAATAAATAAATAAATAAATAAATGGAAAAAAATCTGCGCTCTAGATGCTGACTGTCCTGATCTATTGGATTTTTTATTTTTATTCGCCTCTTCATTCCACCATGAGTTTCCTCTACTAGTTAATACAGCTTCTAATTTGATGTTCAAGCCAGTATGCATCTTGTGAAAACATTTACACTGATTTCCGTCTTCGTGCTTCTTATACTTCACTTTTATCCTTCTATATTTATACCGGCTAAACACTTATCATTCTTGGTAATAAGAAAAGGACTAATTAACATGAAGTGGGACTTTAGTCACAAGCTTCTGGATGATTGTATATCCCCAAAAATCTCAGCTTCCAATTCAGGCTTTTAAGAAAAAATGGAAAAAAAATAATAATAATACTAAAAATCTCTCTACACTGCAAACTCAAGACTGCTGCAACTGAAACCACTGACCCTAATGTTATGTGAAATTATTCCTGCAGCAGATACTACAATTAAGCGCTCTAAAATACCTTCCTAATGTGACATGGGTTATGTTGCAGAAATAGAAAGAAAAAAAAAGCATATGTGAAGAAGTAAATTTAAGCAAGAAGGAAGTAGAGGCAGTAGACTGGAGGTATAATTTCATGCCTGTTGCCCTCCCATGTGCCCAACTTCTCAAAGAAGTGACAGAGCTGGACGGATTTGATTGAGCTGGCAGCAGAAGCTTAACCTCAGCATGGAAATAACACTGAAGTTCAGTATAAATCAAAGCACACACTTCTTCTCCTTTGAATCCTGTTGTTTGTCCACAGAACACTGCAGCCAGCGGCTGTTTCTAATAACTAATATCAACACATGCATATTCTATTTTAGTGCCGATGTATATAGGCGCAGGTTATTATGAATAATTCTGAGAAGAGAAGGAAATGAAACGGATGTGTGGGGAGAATAAAACTGAAAAAAAAAAAAGGAAATGGGAGAGAATGAAAGTAATTATGGCTGAATAGGTAGGTTTGATGGGACATGGGCACGTGTAAAATGTTACATTTGAAATGCAGGAGACTCCAAAACCTCAATTTCCTGTCTTACAGAGCAAAGGCGAGGAGGGGGATGAAAAAAAAAAAGGTTAGGCAATTTATGGAGCAAAATGAAGACATATCACACATTGGCCTTGAGCTTATCAAAAAAGTCTCAGAGTGGGTCTCTTAAAACAAGGCAGTTCTGATCATATCGATCCTAATTGCCCTTTCTGTCATCCGTTGTCTCTAAAGCCAGATCTCACCAGACCTAAGCTCCATCATTAATTTAACCCCTCTGATTGACCTATTACTACTCTTCAGGAGCATCTGAATCCTGGTGATAAAGTCTAAAGAGTTCTTGGCCAGGGTTACACACATCTGATTCACTGTGTTAACAGGGTCTGGAGATACATCGGATCCTACAAGATATATAATTGCTTGGGAGAAGCAGGGAAAAAAAAACCTACGCTTCATTATAAAAGCATACAGAAGTGAACTGTGTGTCATAAAAATCAGGGAAAAACATGAGCTCTGGTTACGCCATCGTGCTGTTAGTTAAAGGGAAATCGAAATATTTTTAATTCATGCTAGTGATGAATAAGTCATTGGGCATGCAGAGTGAAAAAGGCGAATACAGATGGGAGAAGGGAATTAAACATCCCTCAGTTAGTGAGATGATAGACTTGAAACCAGCTCTCCAGAGCACTCAGAGACAGTTCTTTAGATCAGAGCTAAAGTGCCCTGACGTCCTAACAGAATGATCCAGATATTTTTGAAGATATCTTCAGTCAAGCAAGATCATTTTGATAAGTTCCTGTATGCCATAATTTTTTTATGTGAAAAACAGCCTGAATGAAGGCAAAAAAAATGTATATAATACTACAATATTTCACACAGAAGGTTAATCAAAGAGACATCATTTTAGAGTCATTTTAAAGGAAAGGTGGAGTTTGTGTCATAAAAATCTCCTGAAATATTTCTTCTTTCACACCTAGAACTTTTTCAAAAGCAATAATGTTCTTTTAAACTTTATGAATCCACAAATCTTTTTTTTAATAAATTTAATAACTGGTGGTACTTCTCTTCCTGGTAACCACCAATGACGGTAACACCAATGACAAGTTGAGAAAAATCTTAACTATTTATAAAACCTACATAGGTTTTAATTATGTAAAAATCAATGAATTATTATATATAATCAGTTTTGGTCCAGTTATTGACAGTAGTAGTTATAAAATGCGTAACACCAAAGACTGACTTAAAAGCTTCACATAAAATTGCAAATACACATCTTACACTTTTCGCATTTGTCCAATGACATAGTTTGAGGCGACTGTTATGTAATTCATATGATCAATTATTTCTTCATGATTTTACTGTTTAACTTGTTTTATAATATATTGATTTTATTTTTAGTGCAAGTTGGATTTATTTCATGAAAAAGTAAATTGGTTCGACCAAAGTATATGGTTTTACTTTGATGTTTGATTATAGTGACAAGACATTTCCTTGAACTTGGGCTTTTTAAAAAAAAATGCTACAATTAAATACTGAACATTAAGGTAAGAAAATGTATTTCATGATGAAAGTACATACTATATTTTCTGAAAATATACACGCAATGTTTCTGGACATTTCCATTTATTTCCATTTTTATTTATATTTAATTTGCTATTTTGTCTTTTGTACAGATAGGTTTTATATTTCTTATATATTTTTTTGAAAATTTTTGTATTTTGTTCTACTTTCTTATAGTTTCAGCTATTTATTTCTCTTTCTTATTTCTTGTTAATTATTATTTTTTTAAAGGTCACATGCGGTCGTATAAGCATTTCACTGCATATCGTACGGTGTATGACTGTGTATGTGACAAATAAAATTTGAATTTAATTTGAATTTGTTATGTTAATTTCACTGATTTTGGCATCAGCAAAACTAAGTGACAGAGCTTTCCACCATTTGTGTACAGTAGAATGACCTGTTACCTTATAGAGAGGTATGTTACATCTAAGATGATGATGATGAAAATAGTAATACTGCTATAAAGTCTAGGATGAGAAAGACTGAAGAGACTTTTACTCATTCTGTTTTGATGAACTTTTTGATGTGAAGGTGTTCAGTGTGTTTGAACCTCATATAAATGTAGGCTTCTGAAAAGTCTTTTTATTTATTTATTTTATTTAACTTATTTATTTATGTATTTATTTGCTCACTGTCCCAATCCCATATTTCCTTGTCACCAAGAGCTGTCTAAGCAAGAGCTAAAGAAGTCAGCGCCCCCTAGTGGCGCAACCCTGAACATCCCGAGCAAACTCTTTCTTCAGTATGGAAAAACTAACTCTTTTTTTTTCGTGCCCAAATTAACTCATTTTAAAAGTGTAATGCAGTACACAGAGCGCAGACAGCTGTACGTCATACCTTATGTAGAGCACTTCTACAGGAAGAAGGAAGGGGTTTGAAATCCAGCCATTTCAGTCTTTAGTAAGGTGATATCGGTAGATTCGTTACATTTCTTTTAATTTAAATTGTTGTTAAAGTTCTTTGTAAATAGTTGATGGTTATATTTTCCGTTCATATGCACGTATATATTAAGTTATATTTATTTTTTTGCGTGAAATTGTGCGTTCATACTGCCTGGCAGTTCGCGATACGATGTCGAAACTGCGGTTGTGAAATTGAAACCCATTTCCGTGAAGCCATGGGAGACGACCTAGGAGACGAGTGGTGGGCTCGAGACGAGGATTTAGGTATGTTTTTGTAAATATATAACTTTCTGCTGATTATAAATATAAAGTGGTGGTGTTTACATGTTTCATTATTTATACTAGGCAGAAAGTATGTTGGTTGTCCGATGTGTAGAGGAGTAGGTAATATTCGTGGTAAAGTTAGACCCTTTTCAGAGCTAAAATGTAACACTAAATAAATATTGAGGCTTTTTCTCCCCTCCGCTTCTCACTATGGCAACTTGTGACACGATAACGGATTTACGCGTAGATGTTTTTAACCAAGAACAGCTGGTTAAACGCACCAAAATATCACCACGATGCTACTTTCAGACCTACACGTGCTTTCTCGAAAGGCATCATGGGAATTGAAGTTTGCTTGATGAATGGTGGTTGTATCTACAAACAGCTTCCTAATTATTCTTCACATTGGAAATATGTCTCTGCAGTTAAGTAATAATGTAAATTTTACACACAAATGTTTTCCAGATTTTCTATACTGTAATTTGTTTAATTATTATATTCATATTTCATGTTTTATATTCCTCATTTTAATATTTTCTTTTTATTATTATTTCATATTCTTTAACTAGAATACTATATTTTTCTTTACATTTTTAGGTTGTTAAAACATTTCACTGCATATCATACTGTGTATGGCTGTGTATGCGACAAATGTTGAATTTGATTTGAGATCCCTTCAGATCCTTCACACTTCTCATCTTCTCGACTAGTTTTCACTTCATCGAGCAGGTTTTCTATAGCGGTTCTTCCCCTCTCTTCACTTCTCTTCTCATATCTTCCCTTCTTTCTTTTCTCAAGCCTTCTAACATCTCATTTCTTTTCTTCTCTTTTAAAATATTCTTTTCTCTTCTCACATACTATGTCTTCCCTTTTAACCTCTTCTCTTTTATCTCATCTCAGGGCTCCTATTTTTATTTCTCTTATTTTCTTTTATTCTTTTTGACTTGCTTTTTTTCATCTCTTTGATTGTCTTGTCTTTGATTCTTTTTTTTTTTCTTCCAATATTTCCCTTCTCACATCTTTAATTTACGTCTTCCATTTTATTTTTATTTCAGTTTTTGCTCCTTTTTTCTTTTTTTTACCATTTTGTCTCTTCTGAGGGCACTGATGGCTCAGTGGTAGGTTTCTCACTTGCCATGTGGAAGACCCGGGTTCAGTTCCCACCGAATGCTCCCAATCCCCAGCCATTGGATGCAGTGCTGGTCCCAGGCCTGGAACAAATGGGAGAGATGCATCAAAAAGGGCATCCGGTGTAAAACCGTGCCAAGTTGTGTGTGGATCAGATTGTCTGCTGTTGCGACCCCTCGTCGGGAGCACTCGAAAGACAACAACAGACATGAATTTATAGAAACATATTGTATTATCTTTATTCTGCTAGAAGTTGAAACATGAATGTGCCAAAAGTTGTAACCTTCTGGCAGAGGCAATCAGGATTACATTTAAAATATCTGTATACTTCGCTGAAAGGCCATGCTGCCATGTAGCGCTACACAATTAATTGCATAAAAAATGTGATTAACCTGGACGAGATGGACATCTACGTTTTTTTATTTATTTTTTTTTGTATTGCAAAAGGTTGCCATTTTTGATAGATAGATAGATAGATAGATAGATAGATAGATAGATAGCTCTTTATTGATACTAAATGAAATTCCCGAATATACACACAGTCAGGAATTTATGTCAAGTTTGTGAATAATTGAAAGATTTTTTAAATATATAAATACTTTTAAAGTGATAGATAAATATCAGCAAACACCCTTTTAATGAGATCATTTGTCTAGGAGTGCTCCAATCGGTATCGCCCGATGATTACTTAATTTTACAGACTGGTTGTTTCTCAACTCGCCGATCACATAAACCGATGGCTGTGATGACGCAAAATACATAAGTCTACAGCCACATCAACATGTCGTCACCAGTCTGGTAATATTACCAAGTCTTCTTAAAAGACAATAAATTTGAAATATGCATTTTTATTTTATTTTATTTTTTACAACAAACCTTATTCGTCAGTTAAGACCAACTCAGCGTGGATGATTTGAGGAAGAAAAGTTATCTGAAAAGGCAGCAGCTAAATCTTGTATTTCTCATGACTATTCAGCACAGCTGCACACACTCTGGATGATAAGAGGAAAAGTCTGTCTCTTAGAAATGCAGGAATTCTAATATTTATAAAGAAACGCTTGCCCTCGCTGCTTACTAATGAGTAGCCATGATTGGCTCACCAAATACAACATGACTGATGTGTGTGTTAATGTAAAACATTCGTGCAGAGTTTCGATTTGCTGTTCATTGATGTAGCCTTGTTCCATGTGCTGCATGTTATACTAGGACAGCCACATTATGCATAAGGATTTTAGTGTGTGTGGAAGCCCATTAGTTAAGGGATGGAAACTTTTTGCTCTTTAGTCAAGCACTGGTTATTCTATTGGTTTCAGTTTCTTTATAATCTACAGTGAAATAATAAAGGGAATGGTATGTGTTGCAGATGTTGCCTTCAAATAAATGAAAGTTTTAAGTTTATGGTACTTTCTCAGATCTTAAATATATGCGTGTTTGAGTAGTAATTAATAACTAGTGCATCACAATGAATAGAACTCTTTAAATGAAAGGGTTCAGACTGTTGAGTCTGGTTCCTCTCAAGGTTTCTTCTTATTGCCGTGTCTCAGGGAGTTTTTCCTTGCCAGCGTTTCCAGCTTTCAGAGGAACACCAGTTTAACACGGTCAAAGATCTTCCACAATATGTACAGGATTCTGTGTAACTTGAGCTGCACCATTAATTGGTAATATGGACCACAGCAATTATCTAATCACAAAAACTTTAGATTTATTACTGGTAATATACACATGGTCAGGGATTTGTTTTGTTAATAAGTATTCGCTGCTTTTTTTAAGAGAAATTTTGAACCGCTAAATAAATAAATACAAGCAAACATCCTCTGCGTGTGTTCATTAGTGCCGTTATTTGTCGTTAGCCTCGATAAATGCGACTGAATACTAAATGGTACGTTTAAGAGGCAAATATCGCAGTTTAAATAGCAATATGTGTCAAAATGATGTTAATGATGATGCAATGTTTTTTAAATTATGAAATCATGCAGCCTTGTGTGTAACCTTCATTATTTTTACACCCTGAATTGCATTTAGGCAAACACTAATTAACAAACGCGTATCTATTGGCATGCCTTCCAGATAGTTTGGTGGCATAGACGTAGTGTCTAATTGTAGATTCAGAGACTTGGTGAGCTTTTCAAGCCGTCAGATCCAAATCCAGTCTACGTGCATGTGGGGGCAAAATAAACTCGCATCTCTTTCAGGTTCAATACACACAGTGTTTCTAGCCGTGTAGCTACAACTGTTTATCACCGTTGGCTGATTTCACACATTTGTCTCCATTTCATTCATCTATCCTCTTATCTTTCCCATGTTGATAAAGGAGCCATGTTTTTTTTTTTTTCCTCGGACAGCTTTACTGAGTGAGCAGTTTGTCTTTGCCAGGTGGATCGGCGGCGGAGGAGGAAGCACACGACGCGCCGGAGGAAACAGAAAAGCCTAAGGAGAAAGTAACAAAGAAGAGGAAGCTTAAAACGCAGGCGAAAGACAAAGCGAAGAAAAAGAAGACGGTGCAGGTAAAACAGACTGATGTGTTGAAAAGCACAAGGAGAACATGCAAACTCCATGCACACAGACCGAAGGTGGGAATCGAACCCCGACCCCGGAGGTGCAAGGCCACAGTGCTAACCGCTACCCCACCGTGCTGCCAACTCGTAAACAATCAGTAATCGAGTCGTCATTAATAATTAAAGATAACCAGACGCTTCATCTTCCACTAAGTTTCCTGTACACCGATTTATTTCTGGTGGTTTGTCTTATGACTTATTGATTTTCTATTTTTGTATTATATGAAATGTGTAAAATCTTATTTAATTGTGCACAGAGCATCGATTCGCACGACCTTTCGTTTTAACAAATGAATACTCAGACCCGTCTGTATATAGCCCTGCCCCTTTCTGCTGTACACGTGAAAAGCTCATGAGCGTACAACTGAGCCATGCTTTAGAACAACATCGATCATGAAAATAAAGATGGCGGAAGGGGAAACGGATTGTAAACAGGTGACCTCCATGAGCTATCCCTGCCCCATATAAGCTCAGTATCGTGTCCTGGCTCTGGCCCCTGGGGGTGTGCTGTGGTGTCTGGTCCCGGGACAGGGTGGAGTCTCATTAGATCAGACTGGTTTGCATCCCATTGGTGTACAGTTGGATGGGGATCCGGGGAATTTCTACGCACTTTGCCTTGGATCAGATCGGACTGGCGTTTGGTCCCCACTGGGAAGACGAGCCTTGGTCCCATGATCCTGTCACCAGTTTGCTGGTGTATAATTGATTGTTAATGTGGTGACATTACATGTGGTGTTAATGTAGACATGTTTTATCTTCGTGTCATTTTATTTACAGAAAGAATGCTTTGTTGCAAAAGAGAAAACCCATCCAGAGGATAAAAAAGAGGACAAAAAGCCCAAGAAAAGACGAAAGGTAAATACAAATTCTCACAATGCTGTTGTATTAGTACGCAACTGTTCCTGAAATAGAGAATTAATCCAACTGTCAAGATTTTCACGGCTGCATGAGATGGTAAATTCAGTTCTGTTTCGAGTAAATCAATCGTGTTAAGTCACTTGTGAGCAAAAAAATAACTGCAGGTGAATTCCAGCTAGTCAGATCATTTGACTCGGCTCACTCTCGGAGTCGACTCCCAAGGCTCACTTATGGCAACGTTGCTATTTACATTTTTTTTTTAAACCAGGCAAAGTGTGTTATATTCTGATCAACGATTGAATTAAATGGTTTTGTAAACCCTTACTCTTCTGTCTAATTAACTGAATAACATTCATTCTTGTTGTGTTTTATGAAACGGAATTAAATCAGCAAGGTCATACAAAAAGGCAGAAGCATTCCTTCAAGGTTATTGTGACTCGTTCCGCGTGCAAATCCGCGTTCCTCCCGATTACCGATCGCTTCCCGCAGTGTATTTGTTTCAAACGTACATCTAAGAAACGAACTCGCACCTCGGCGTTCAGCACAGAACGAACAGCTCGGATGTTAATTAGAGGTTTCCATGGAAGCATCTAAGAGGTTATCGAGCAGGAATGAGAACGAGTATCGGAAAAAAATAAAACAACCTCACGTTTCTGTTTAACCGCCAACTCGTTCACTAACGACACATCACTAGTTTCCTCATGAAAGGCTGTTGTAAAAGAACTGCCTAAAACATGGGACTAATAGCAGCAGTGGAAGTGCTTTTACCCTCCGTCAACAACAGAGTCTCCCGCGGTACAGACTGGTGTGTGGGTGTGTGTGCGCGGATACTGTAGGTGACGTTAGCGTAGGAGTGCAGAGTGAAGACGTTCACATGTCAAGACTGCTATTGTTAGATGCTAGAATAGGAAAGAAAAAAAAAAAAAAAGATAAGAGTGAACCTCAGCGAGTAGCGAGATTGTAAGTCAGGAGGACTCGGTGGCACGTCTCGATCAGCGCTTCACTTCGAGACTCGGATTTGTGGAAATGGTGGAGAGCAAAAGGTTTTTTTTTATTTATTTTAACGCGGAGCATGTTTTACTTTTGTTAAGTAAATATCAAAAAAGTCGAGTCTGATCTTCTGCCACATTTACAGTGAAGATACCGCATTACGACACACATTTACACGGCGAATGGTTACAGTAATGCTGACCACTTTATTAGGTACACCTGCTCAGTCATGTGATCAGTCAATCAGTTAGTATCACATGACATAAACAGTTGTAGCTACGAGTCCAAAACCATGAGGGTGGAAAATGTGATCTTAGTGATTGCGGCACAGTCGGGTGTGTCCGTGAATGTCAGAACCTGAGACGTCTCTTTAGTTTAAACAGATCGATGAGAAAAAAGAAAGAAAAAAAAAACAGTGAGCGACAGTTCTGCAGCCTTGTTGATGAAAGAGATCAGACGAGGACGTCTAAACTGGTGTGAGCCGACTGGAAGGCAAATCAGATAATCACTGTACACTCGTGCTGAGAAAAGTGTCTCAGAACGCACATCTTGTCCAACCCAGAGACTACACAAGATGAAGGTCACACTCCTGCCACCAAAAAACATGAATCTGTGGCCGTCTTGGTCTCAGGATCCCAGGTCACGTGATCCGTTTTCAGTTTCAGTCAACCTGTGCTCGTGAAACTGTACGGACACACACACACACACTATAGGCAATTTGATAACGGCAATTAACCTAATCTGTGGGAGGAAACCCACCGAGCATGGGAAGAACATGTGAACCCCATGCACACAGACCCACCACTATGAGTTAAAATATATGTTTCGTAATTCATCTAATCTCATATCCTTGTTGCAGTAAAGTGATTCATTCAAGCGAAGTGTGTGCTTTTGTGTGCGTGCGCTCGCTCTCCACACCCCAACGACCGTATGTGCAATAATCAATTATTTGACTCGAATCCAAATTGATTTTGTAATTTTTCTCAACCACAATAGAAACAGAAACTGACTTTCGGACTGGATGGTGATTTTTTTTAATTTATTTTTATTTCTTTCTTTCTTTCTTTATTTTCCTCCTCTCTACTGGTCTTTTATTTATGTCCGTTGACGACTGCACACCCTGACCCACAGACATGGACTGTAAAGCACCAGTGATGTATTTTACCAGTAATTGGCGGTGCTTTGGCTGTAAATACAGCATCCTATGAGTTATATATTCACTCCGCACTGCTTTTAGTGGACCGGTCTGCGATAACTATTATATTAAAGAACGATAATAAAGCTCCTGGATGTGTGCTACGATTCGGTGGTGTTTAGTCATGCCTAGTAATCATCGATCCGTCTCTTATCTTCAGAAGAAGACCATCACAGACGTGTTGGCGACATCGGAGCCTGCACCCGGCTCTCCGGCCGACCTGAGGAGCCTCGTGCAGAGCCATTTCAGCCTCACGCGGTCCGTCATCGAACAGGAGGAGCTCAATCTGCCAGGTCAGTCAGTCGCACCCCGTTCACCTCAGCAAACTCGGCTCGGCTGCATGCTGTACCGTTTAAAAGCGCTTACGTGTGCTTCTTTTGATTTCAGAGTCATGTTTCCTAATGAGTAACGACCTCACGCACAGCTTGTCGTCCTACCTCAAAGAAGGTGCGTAATACGCAGTATGTGTTCGGAAAGATGAAGCACTTAATAGCACAGTTGAACTTGAAAACTCAAGAGCTCTCTCTCTCTTTTTTTTCCCCCCTGTCAGAAGCAGGAGTTGTTTATTAATCACTCATTAAATTATGCCTTTTTTTTTTTTTTTTTTAATCCTTTCTTGTTTTTAGTTTGTCCCAAGTGGGCTAAAGTACAGAAACAGCACACGCAGACGCGCTCCGTCGTCCTGCTCATCGTCTGCGGCTCCGCCCTCCGAACCATCGAACTCATCAAGTCAGTAGTCAACTTTCCATCCACTCTTGTTTAAACCAGTTTCGAGTCGTGTCTTAACGTTTGCTTGTTGTTTCGCTTGTTGCCTTTAAAGGCAGCTGACTACATTCAAAGGTGAAGCCAAAGTGCTGAAACTCTTCGCCAAGCACATCAAAGCCGAGGATCAGATGAAGCTGCTGAGTAAAAGTGTGGCTCACATCGGCGTGGGTACTCCTGGCAGACTGAACACCCTGTTAGAGAAAGGTCAGCGCACACGCACGCTTTAAAAACTCCCTGACATTTCGCGAGAGCGCTTTTACATTTAATTGAGTGATTTCCGTGATGATATTGAAGTAGCCGTTTCGACCTCTCGACTTATAGACGGATTGAGCCTGCAGGGATTGAGATACCTCGTACTCGACTGGAACTACAGAGACCAGAAACAGAGGCGGATGGTGGACATACCGGAGGTACCGCTCGCTCGGACACACACGAAAAGCGTATAAAAACATGTACTGTATAAAATTTCATTTAGAAACACCATGAAGTTTTAGAGTACATTGAAACCTATACTATGTGGATCATTACAACCAGATGTTCATGTTAAACTTTCCGCTCCAAACCCATGATCCCCCTTTTGGTCTTATACAACGGGCGTGATGCAAAATAAAAAAAACTCAATATATACATTTTGAGTATATATATTTGACATATATACATATATTATCTCTCTATATAATCCCCTGCTACACTAATGCACTTATCCCAGTGTTTCACTCGTGCTTGGACACCATTAAGACAGAAAGTTTTCCTCAGTACGCCGGCCTCGGTGGAACTGGCTTTTGAGCGAGGTCAGGACTGTACGGGGGACGTGGCAATAACTCCCAGCTGAGTTCCTGTAATGTGCAAGTGGTGTTGAATGACTGTGTGTACAGCTCCAACAGACAGATTTCATTTTAATCCACAGGAACGACTGCACTGAGACTCGGTTTTGCACCATTGAAATGTTTTACTGCGTCCAAGAGTCTCAACACTTTACTGCGCTTAAAGTCTTCTGTAAATGTCAATCGATTTTACACCTTCATTCACAAGAAGTTCCGTCCCTCATATACAGTAAGCCTCCAGCTTTACTGAGGTCGGGCACTGGTACCGCTTGTGGAGGTTTTTTTTTGGTGTACAGTCAGCCTTCTAGTTCATCCATAAGGTGTCCCAATGCGCTCGAGGTCAGGGCTCTGTGTGATCGTCTCGAGTTCCTCTTTAACCTTGACAAATCATGTCTCCATGAACCACATTGTTTGCACCTTGACATGCTGAAGCAGACTCGACCCTCTTCCGTAGTAAAGACAAATCGCAATGCTATACAAGACAATTTGGTGGTTCCGGTAGCGGTTTGCGACTGTCAGGTGTCCGCATACTTTTGGACAGTGAGTCTGTAAACCTACTTGTAAAACTCGTCAAGTTCTTTGACTGGTCACTAACGGATGCCTGTAAACAAATCATTACCATCAAATGTATTATAGTTTCTAGCTCATGCGGTGCATCCGAGTGGAATGTATTGTTCCTGTTCAAGGCTGGAGTTGTGCTGAAATCTGCTGACCGTGAAGGCTGAAGTTTACGATTTACATCATTTTCAACCGTTCAGTGAGTGCTGGTGCTTTGTTGTAGAAGGGCGACTTTGACATCCTGGATGAGACGAAATGTTTCAGTATTGGATAAATCAGTCAGGATACGTTAACCGTCCCATTTTTTATTATTATGTTTTTTAACAAGTTAATGTACGTCTCGGAGGTCTACCAAAAGGTATCTGTCAATACAGATAAGCTAGAAAACCTCTCAGATAATAAATTTTTTATCTGAATCTCAAATTGGATATAGTCTTGAGGGTCAGGTTGCCAGCTCGAGGCCCGATTGTATCTGAGCACTTGGGGGGTGAAAGATCTAGCTGAAGGGTCCAGCCCGGCGGCATCGGAGCATGGACTGGGGACCGCCGTGATCGCAGGTTCAACTCCTCAACCACCGAGCCACCCCAGCCCTTGTTTAAGCCCAGGCCAATATAGAAAGAAATGAGTCCTGTATATGAAACAAATAAATAAAACGTGGGAAAAATTCGTAAACTATGTCTAAGATGCAGCAGTGTAACACAGACACCAGATTTTCCTTTCATTTGTCACCGGATCCATTTAAATCAGGGCTGCCGTGTGAGCATTAATGACCATTGTTGGGTGTAATATGTTACAAAGTAAGACGTTGGAGTACTTGGATGACTTTTTTGATGTAACGAGTAATCTAACGTGTTAGGTCCGCCATTTAAGTACTCAGTTACTTCTTTACTTTTTCAAAAATATATTCCGTTATTCAGACAATTTATGTAATCCGTGAGCCAGACAGCAGTGATTCCATTAGTGTGTGTGTGAAAGTCGTCCTACAAGTCCCGTCCCAGATAACATACAGGCCCCCCCCCTCTTTATTCCTGCCGTTCTACCTCTCTCTCACCCATGCGGTTTGATTATGGGCCAAATTTCTCTGAGTGATGATGGTAGAATAATTATAAAGGTCTTGACTAAAACAACATGCATGTGGAATCACAAAGGAGTTTTCATTTTCTGCTAAGGAAAATTACTCAAACTAGTTACTTTTATCAGAAAGTAACGCTGTAATGTAACTGATTACTTTTTAATGACATTAATTTTGTAATGTAATTAGTTACTTTAAAAAGTAACGTCCCCGAACACTGTTAATAAAATTTATCTTTGTGCCTCACATCCTCCGAGTCCGCAGGTTTAACTCGCACTCCTCAGTCAGAACGATCACATCATTACTCTTGCTGTAGCCGTGCTCCGTCCACCGAAGGATTTTATGAAAAGAATATGAGCATGTCGCACCAAGAAGAGAACAGAGGAGTAGTTATATAACACTCCTTTATAATGGAAAACTAAAGGCAGTCGTTGAATGTAATAAATATTTAGCGGATTCAACACGCTGGTCTTAGGATGAAAGACATGAGAGGAAGCCTGTTCTTGTGTACTTTTTAGACAACACGAGCAAGCTCGAGTAAAAAATTCATTCTGGTTCTCTCTGAAGTTTTGTTTGACCCACTTGAATGCAAATTAAATCAGCATGACGTCTCAGAAGGGACGAGGTCTACAGATTTTACAGTCAAGAAAATGTGATCGAATAATCGATAAGTGTATGTGTTTTACGCGAGCCTTTATAGATTTATAGGGATCTTCAGTTCTTTTCCCGGCAAACACTGAAATTGCCCGTTTTGTAGTAATCATACATACAACTTAGATGTTGTATACGGAGAAAAGCTTGAAAAAAAACGCCCGGCCTATTTCTTTAATATTGAACTCTACATGCAACTCGGAATCACTTTGTATTGCAGCTTATTGCACCAGCTCATACAAATCTTTTATACATGGGATCTTTGATCACCTCTCGAACTGTGCTTTGTGTGTTTTCTCTTTTTTTTTTTCTCTGAGAAGTTAAGATATGTACCAATTATGTGTTTATTTTGTACACACACACGCGCACAGACACTTTGCTTTTACAGTAGCATTGGAGAAAACGAATGTAGCTCACAAACTTGTTAGTGCTCGAGGCTGACAGGAGCTGCCATCATAAAACCCTGAAATAGTAACTACTGTACATAGCTGTTCGGTTCACAAGCTCTTTTGTTGACGTGTGTGTTTGTGTGTTGCAGGTAAAAACTGAATTTCTGAAACTTTTGGAGGCTGACGTCATCAAGATGTGTCAAGAAGGAGCTGTTAAAATAGGACTGTTCTAAATCTGCGGCGCTATTCCTGTGTTTCCCTGAACACGTCCAGACTAATACACCTCTGATCTGTGTGGGTTTTTTTTGTTTGCTTTTTTTTTATAATTTTTATTTATGTAAGGCTTTGTTCTCTAGTTGTGTGCTTTGTAACACCCAGCTGTGTGTCTATGATAGAAGCACACACTCCGTTAGAGTGATCTAAAAATAAACTCATCTGATTGGACAACTGATGTTTAAGGTTGTTTTTCTTGTACAAGGAGAATCATGAGTGTATTATGTGTTTATACTCTCAGCAGGGAATCTGGATTAACATAACATCCTCTTACATGTGTTTGTGTGTATTTCTCTCACACACACATAAAGTTGATGCTGTATAGCTGTTTTTTTTTTTTTTGGAATGTGGAACAGTTCAGTCGTGAATGGTGAGAAGGGTGTGTGTGTGTATGGTTAATAAGTAACAAAGGTTCCAAGGTTCACATGCAAGGGCCTCTGGGAATTAAACCGGAATACAGGAAGAGACGGAATCTGTTTTATTTTTGCTGTTTTTCTATTTAATTTGACTGATATTTGTGTGAAAAGTGTGTGTTGATGGGTAAGGTGCAGGTGAAAGCCGGGCCGTTCGCCCGGAGACCCGATAACTCGGCCTTCAAACAACAAAGACTGCCGGCGTGGTCTCCTTCCTTGATGCCACAGACCGTGCTGCCTATCTTCTATTGTCTCTCTTTAGTGTGTGTGGTGCTGGGAGTGTGGCTCCTCATAACAGTACAAAACACACACCAGGTGAAGGTGAGCTACTGTGTGTGTACGTGTATGCTCATGTAAAATGTTCATAATGTAAAGAAGGCCATCGTGAACTGAATGTGGAAAGGTGTACGGAGGTGAGTTACTAGGAAGTAAGAATGTCTTCTCTTCCGGGTTTCTGTGTGTATATACAGTGTGTGTGTGTGTATATATATATATATATATATATATATATATATATATTTTTTTTTTTTTTTTTTTTTTTCCCCTAAATTCTTTATTTTGGTTATTTTCCTCTTCCATTTTCATTTTGTGCACTGCTTACACCTCAGAAGCTGATTGTGAGCAAAACTGCACCGCTAATGCTTTGAAGCAATTATGATTTTTTTTTTTTCAATTCAAGGACGCAGTTCGTTAGGTCCAAACGATACATTTTCACAATGTTATAAAACAAAGAAAAACTCCAGCAAAGTACATCTGTATCTGATTGTTAAGAAAAACTCCAGCAAAGTACATCTGATTGCTGCCATAATTTACCCGCCATATTCAACCAATAAACCACTCGCAGCTCATTTTATTAATACGGACACACATGCATGCTGCTTCTGGATATTGCAGTGGCATGCTCTGCTGATCTATGTAGCTTTTTTAATTAGCTCAAAGAAGGCAATTAGCAAGGAATGCTTACATGATTTTGCAGTTTTCTAAATTGCTGTTAATACTCCAGGTGGTTTAGTATGTGATCTGATCTGATGTAATGTTTAGTTTGAATTACATTGTTTATACAGTTGTTTTTAAATATTCTTTAAGCACTTTATTAGGAAACCCCTACACATATACATTCATGCAATTCTCTAATCAGCCAGTCGTATGTCAGTGCATAAAATCACGCAGGTACAAGCAGGTTTGAATACATATTTCTATAACTGATGATCCCCTGAATTTTTTTATGCACACCAGTCTCTAGATATTTGAAAGTTGAGTCGTGTCAACTGGACTTCTTTCTTGTTCATTAGACACATTTCACTACTACTACTACCTCAGACTGAAGAAGCTACTTGGATGAGCAGTGAAACGTGTCTACTGAACAAGAAAGATGTCCAGTTGACACGACTCAACTCCCAGATAACCTCACCTGGATGACTGAGAATCTTCACAGACAGGAGTCTCTAGAGTTTATTCAGAATAGTGCAATAAAGATGGAAACATCCAGTGAGTAGCAGGGCTGATGATGGACATGGCTTGGTGATGAGAGATGGCAATGGAGAATTTCCAGACTGGTTTGAGTTGACTAAAAGGCTACAGATAACCACTCTGCAGAGCTGTGATGAACAGAAACGCATCTCAGAATGCACAACACTTCAAACCTTGAGGCGGGTGAGATACAAGAGCAGATCGCACATCGGGTTCCAATTCTGTCAGACGAGAGAACAAGAACTAAAGAGAACTGAACTTGAAGCACTGGGGGGAAAAAAAAAAAGAGTAATAAACTTTTGTACTCAAGTAGAAGTACTGTTACTTCAGTGAAATTTTAAATAATAATAGTAAAGTTACCAGTATAAAAATATACTCAAGTAAAAGTAAAAAGTAGCTCATTAAAAATTTACTTAGAATAAAAGTTAGTTACTTTTTTGGGGGCTGGATTCCAGTGTAATAAAAAAAAAAAACAAGTGGATATAAATCTCAAACTAATTGTTTTTAATAAAGCTGTTGCCTTTCTTGTGCTTGAAATCTAAGTGGTCTCTTAAATATGGCCAGGGGTTTGCTTCATAAGAATTTATTGGCATTTTGCTTTCAGCTGTGTCTGCATCACTGGCATCTGTTTTGTCCGTCTCCATCGTTCTTGTTAGTTTAGGGTGTTTGTTCTCCACGCCCATCAATCAGTCAGTGCAGTGGTTTCCAGTGTGCATTTTTTTCCCCTTCCTTGTTGCATTATTATATATTATTTTTCATTTCCGTTCATTTATTTTTTACTTAGTAATGAACATGATTTAAAATATAGCAAAGTACAATACTTCAAACAAAATATACTTAAGTAAAATTAAAGTACTACTTTAACTACTTTAAAAAGTAGAAGTACACACAAAAAAAAACCTACTCAATTACAGTAACGCGAGTAAATGTAATTCATTACTTTCCACCTCTGGCTCCTAGTGATGAAATTCTAAGAAAATTCTTAGAATTATGACATTTCCTTAGAATTTTCCCCCTTAAATTTAGGATTAAATCTTAGTAAAGATAAAAATGATTTGCGAAACATCTTAGACCTAAAAACAGCTCCTACGGTTAAACTTGTAAAGAGTAGAGAGAGGACTTTTAAGAGGCTTAAGAGCATAGAAGCTTCTATAGCAGAGGACAAAATGGCGGAAAGACAAAATATTCTCCAAACACTGAACGTAAAGCTAAAAGTAAACACTGCTCTTCTGTCCAATTTGGTTTTCTTCTTGTTTTACTTCCTTCCATCTCTCTTGTATTGTTGACTGCATACCATCCGAAAGTGGAGCTTAAACAAGCTGTCCTGCAGTCATGCAAATTGGTAAAAGCGGAGCCATTTTGCTCCCATCTATCTGAAATGGATTACAAGTAATAAAATCAGAGTGGTAAATAAATGTAAGAACTTATATAGAAACTACTGTGTGGAAATTGGTTGCTTTAAAAGTAGACACATTTTCAATTAAATCATTTGGCTGTTTTAATTTAACTTTAGAATATTTAGCCTATAACAGAAACTTTGCTTTCATTTCTTTGATTTCTTTATATACAAACATTATTCTTAAACTATTTATTCCATTATCATATATTCTATTTTCACAAAGAGCCCATTTTAAGACCTTTACCACACCTCTTCACTAAGATAAAGGTTTTTGTACTTTCCTTCCTCTGAGTTGCTCTGAGAAGTTTCCTAAATCACTTTTTGTCTAGGACTCCCAGCTAGGACTGTTTAAGCTAAGATAGAATGATAGAACGGAAGATTCACCTGAAAAATCTGCAGGATGAAATCTTATCAACATGGACCAGAATCTCAAAGAAATGTTTTTAAAAATCTAACGGAAGCCATGCCATTGAGAACTGAGTTTTGAAAGGCATTTGTCCTACTCACTCACTCGCTCACTCACTGACTCACTCACTCACTGACTCACTCACTCACTGACTCACTCACTCACTGACTCACTCACTCATCAGTGCAGCTTTACAGTTGAAGCAATTATGATTTTTTTTTTTTTAATACAAGGACACAGTTCATTAGGTCCATATCTTGTATCAATGTTATAAACCAAAGGAAAAACTCCAGCAAAGTACATCTGATTGCTGCCATGATTTACCCTCCATATTCAACCAATAATCCACTCAACTCATTATATTAATACAAACACACATGCATGCTGCTTCTGGATATTGCAGTGGCATGCTCTGCTGATTCAATGTAGCTTTTTTAATTAGCTGAAAGAAGGCAATTAGCAAGAAAATGCATGCAAAATCAATCTTACTTCATTTTGCAGTTTTCAAAATTGCTATTAATACTCCCAGTGGTTAGCACTGTCGTCTTGCACCTCCAGGATCCGGGTTCGATTCTCACCTCGGGTCAGTGTGCGTGGAGTTTGGATGTTGTCCCCATGCCTCGTCGGGTTTCCTCCCACAGTCTAAAGACATGCAGATTAGGTTAATTAGCGCTCCCAAATTGGCGTAGCGTGTGATGGTGTGTATGCGTGTGTGCTCTGCGATGGTATCATTGCCTATACAGCTTTATGCTTTTTGTATTCAGGATAAAAACCTAATTTGCATGTTCTGCAAGAGTCACGGCAGGCCTGAAGCCTATCCTAGGGCTCGAGGCGGGGTACACCCTGGTCAGGGTGCCAATCCATCGCAGGGCACACACACATATAGACAGTCAGTCACTCACTTACTCATCGTCTATACCGCTTAATCCGGTATACAGGGTCACAGGGGGCCTGGAGCCTAACCCAGGAGGCCGGCCTAGGGCTACAGCCTGGACAGGGTGCCAATCCATCGCAGGGCACATACACTCACTCACACACACTACGGGCAATTTGGTAACTCCAATTAGCATGATCTGCTGGGAGAACATGCAAACTCCATGCACACAGAGGCTGGGAATCGAACCCGGACCCTGGAGGTGCAAGGCAACAAGGAATTTGTCTAGTTATTTAAATAAAATAAAAAAACTGATGTGCGTATTACCATTGCATAACTGTAGGTCTTGCTTGTTATAAGTTTTCCTGCTCTGTGGCTAGTTCCTACTATTTCTCATGAACAAACAGGCTTACATTTGTAGTAAATACACGGCAACTCTGAAAGATACCTGAACTCGATTTAGCTCAGTTGTACTGCAGAAGCTTCATATGAGTCTCAGTGGAATTTGACCCCAATTACTTACACTGTACTCGCTTTCCAGGTGACAAACTTCACGGTTGGTGTGTAGAGCAGAAAAACTTATAATGACCAAGACCTATGGTTGTGTTATCATATGCACCACAATTTTGCTTTAAGACAGACTTGGGAAAAAAATGAACCATCCCTTTTTAATGACTGCCCTTTAATATCACAGAGATTTTTTTTTAGCACGTTTGAACCCTTTACTCGGTGAATGACTGCATCATTAATATTTGAACAGTTTCAGTAATAGACAAAGTTCTTTTTATAATTTATTCTTGTACTGTCAGTTCATTGCTAACCTTTGCAATTCCTTTCCACGGTATTATTTTTTAATGTAAAGGTTATTTTTCAGTGCTTTACTTTTAATTATGCAGCAACTGCAGTGAAGCTAATGTGAAAGCTTATCGTTGTGTCGCCGGTCACTGGGGTTAAGTCTGATATATTGACACCATCACTCGTATAAATCTAAGTTGAATATTATCTTTTGTACCATTTTCTATCTTGGGTTCTAGGTTGACTATACAGATGCTGGTACGTGTGGGCAGTGCTTGGAGATGCGCAAATATCGCACCAACGCCACTATCCAGTGTCAATGTGAGGTCAACTTCAGCATCCCAAAGACCTTCCTGGTATGTGTTTGCATGTGTGTGTGTGTGTGTGTGTGTGTGTGCGCCATGGCTAGAAATAACTTATTGTAAAAGGATTTTTGGGATGAAACGGCATATCGCATAGTCCTCTCCAACTGTTTGTGATACAGTTGTTGCCTGAACTTAACTTTAATGCTGTTATCTTCCAGACATATCTCAAAATGGAATCTTGATGTATTTAGTTTTCGAAGAAAGCTCACTGAGCAGAGCTTGACTTTCTCACCTCTTCAAGGGCAATATACTATACACTATGTGGCTTCTTCATTCTAGCCACAACAATTCTGTGAACAAAACAACTTTTTTTTTTTTTTTAGCTGCAACGATGTGGTAGATGAGAACAAAAGTTCATCCAAGGCCAAAGCTGCTAAGAAAGATATATAAATTTACCGTGCTGGATAAAAAAGGTCAGCATTTTAGAAGAGCCAGATTATTGGGCTGCATCAAGCAAAGGAAAGAAAATTAATAATAAAAAAAAAAAAAACTAAGGAGATTATAACCCTTTAGGATATTATCAAATCTGGAAGGATACTGCTGACTTTGTAGAAGAAATGTGGCTAGAAAAAAAATCATGATGATGTAGATCACATAAACTCTTGGTGAAAAATAAAATAAAATCAACAGTATAAACCAGAGCTACACTATATCGCCAAAAGTATTCGCTCGCCTGCCTTCACATGCATGTGAACAGAGGTGGGTAAAGTAGCCAAAAATGTATTCAAGTAAGAGTAGCTGTACTTCAAAATAATATTACTCACTCACTCATCTTCTATACGACTTTATCCTGTATTCAGGGTCGCGGCGCGGACCTGGAGACAATCCCAGGAGGATTAGGGCACGAGGCAGGGTATATCCTGGACAGGATGCCAATCCATCTCAGGGCACACACATACACACACTACGTGCAATTTGGGACCCGGAGGAAACCCACCAAGCACGGGGAGAACATGCAAACTCTATGCATACAGAGACGGGAATCGAGCCTGGCCTGGAATCGAACCCGGTCCCTGGACGTGCAAGGCAACAGTGCCTTAAGTAATATTACTAATTCTACTTAATATTGTCAAGTAGAAGTTAAAAAGTAGTCATCCAAAATATTACTCAAGTAAGAGTAAAAAAAGTATTTGGTGAAAAGATACTCAAGTGGTGAGTAACGGTTTCAATCGCAATGTCTGATTTATTTATTTTAGAAATTATAATAATGAAATAATTATTAATAATAATAATACCAGATATTTTTATATATAATT
>JAQQZT010000036.1:8887413-8902186 GCA_030068275.1 Clarias platycephalus | reverse complement strand
TCCACACACACACACACCCATCCACACACACACACACCCATCCACACACACACACACCCATCCACACACACACACACCCATCCACACACACACACACACACACACACACCCATCCACACACACACACGTCACTCACACTGCCGCCTCATACCCAGATATTTACCCTTCTATGTTTTTATACCTCTCAGTTCACAATTGCACTTCGCACATTCAGTATAATTTATTTATCAAGATATATTTATTTTGCTGTCTTGGGAATCAAAATCTATTTTTTGTAGCAGCTGCTTAGTTCCTCTTCCTTTTCATTTTGGCATAAATATACGGTTGGGTACAAAAGTTTGCACACCCTTAGGACAAATTGTAAGAAATGTTATTATTTTGGCAGGAATTTTTAATTAATATAGATATTTTTAAATGGCCCGTTATGTTACTGTATGTTAAGAGATCTCAGGATGGAGTACCTTTATGTTGTAGATAAATCGTAAAATTTCTATATTCTGTCTATGTACATCGGCATTTATAATCTTCCATTATAAGATTTTTTTATAATGAATGAATTTTTTTTATTGGAAATTCTGTCGCTAGTTTAATTGTATTCTTCTAGTGAAGTTTTCCTTTTATTCTAGTAAACTACTTTCCATTCAATCTTTCTATTTTAGGTCAAAAACATTGGACAAAAAAAATGCATACACACTTAAGGAAAAGGAAAATAGTATGATGTATATTATATTAAAATAATATTAACAATCATATATAACTTTAAAATATTAAAAGAATATTTTTTTCCTGAAGTGTGTATAAGTTTTTTCACTGACTCTGTATATTGCAGGATGGAGGACATTTTCTTCTTGTAGATAAATTCTTTTTTTTTCTGCCAGAAACCATGGGATCGCTAACTTTTTTAGTTAATTGTTTCTCTATGGTGTCAATTAAAATGAAAAAACAAAAACACAATTGACACCAACAAAGAAACTTTTAATCTTAAAAAAGCGTTCCCATTGTTTTGGGCAGAAAGATTTTACAATTTATCTACAAAATAAAAATGTCCTCCATTCTGAAGTAACTTAACATACAGTAATGTGGTGGGGTCATTTAAAAAAAAATTATATTACGTTTTGCCGCCAAAATAATAAACAGCATTTCTTACAATTTGTCCTGAGGGTATAGAAACTTTTGTACCTAAGTGTATATTTATGCCGAAATGAAAAGGAAGAGGAATTAAGCAGCTGCAACAAAAATAGATTTTGATTCCCAAGTCAGCAATTCATCATGTAAACTGTTTGTCAGTGTCATAACTAATGGCACCTTTATTCCAGCTGAGAAGTAACACATCACAGTAACGACACAATACTGTCACACCGCTCGCCATCACATCAGTCTCGTTAGTGTCTTTTAATGCTTTATTCCCTGATTTAAAGGAGATGTACGGCGAACTAACCTGCTCTTCCACAGCCACGCGCACACGAGCAGCGCCACCGGAGCCGTCAGAACCACCACCAGCACGGGAACCAACACGGCCGCTAGCGCCACCTCTGGAACACACGAGGTGCAACATGAGAGCATTTATTACATCACTGCAAGACGGCTTTGTTTTGGAGAAAATTGGACACGCTGGTAAAAATGTCTTTGTGAGTTTTCAGTAGGCGTTCTGACCGTTGTGAGAGTGTGGAGGTACGGTGGTGTTGCGGACGTTGGGCGTGTACGTCGTCCGCTCCTGTAGTGGTGGCACGGTGTTCCTTCTGGGATTACCAGGTACAGGATTGAACATTCGTGGAGTCGCTGAAGAATAGAAAAAAAATTATAAAAAGCAGTTGAGAAATCGGACTCGACCGTCTTATCTGATACCTCTCTCTTGAATCGGACATCCCACCTGCGGATGCTTGACACCCGAGAAGCTCCATCTTTAGTGCGATCCTCTGATGCCACTGCACAGGGGTTACTCTGATGAAGCGCGCTTCGATGGGCGGGATGAAGTTGTTCCGGACTTCCTGAAGGTAGTTGGTATTTCCTTGGAAGACCTGTCATGAACACGCTTGATCAGTGACCAAGGAGAAGCAAATATTCGCCCTTAAGCAAAGTCGAGTCGACTAAGCGTCATTGTTTCAGTCGGGCAATCGATGACTTCGTGTCGGTACGCAGTTGAGCCATTTGTATTGTTGATTTAAACAGAAAAGACTGAATAGATTTACCATTTATTCCCCCCCGGTTCAGTCAATGCTATTGGCCCCCTCGGCACGGTATTACATCACTGCCAGAACAAATGGTTTACAACCCTCCACTTAAATGCAGCCAATCAATGAGCTCCTCGTTAAGCTCTCTGCCAACTGATGGCTATGCATTATTAATGAAGAGCGAGTGCACTTAATGCTATTTGCTGAAACACGCAGTCTGTAAAGTCGCGACATTTGGTACAGAATTTAAACACACACACACACAGAGATTTATATACCTTGTCTTGATTTGAGCCTGCTTCCTGATAGGCTGTCCAGTCCTGTCCGTCAGTGCTGTACTGCACTCGATAGGCAGACACATGAAACTGGTAATCATGTAAGGCGGAGCCAGTGGTGATGATTCCTGCATAAGGAAGCGAACAGGTTTTTAGCATCATCACTTCGGACGTACTTACCATCCTCTCTTTCTTTCTTTCTCTCACCTGTTACTCGTTTCTTTTTCTTCAGGTCCACCTGTACCCACTGTTTGGTGTCGCTGCTTGCGGCAGCCCAGGGAAGCCCGGGCTTTTTAAGCCGCGCCCCCGAAGGCGCCCACAACGAAGGCTTGTCGCCGTGACGACTCCACTCCCACACAGACGAGACCGAGATCTGAGAATCACTGATCACCCCTGACTCCAGGCCCAGTGTACCGTAGCACCCTGGAAACAACGAAAGTAACACAATAAGAGCACAGAAATGCTCACTTTAAAAAAAAAAAAAAAAAAAACCTAGACCAGCTCTAAAATGATTGGCGCGGAAATGTGAACATTATATTCCTGATTCATGTATGCAAAAAATAAATCAATAAAAAATGCACTCACTCAAGACTATATTGTTGCCTCTGACTTTGTGTGCGAGAGTGTGTGTGTGTTTCTCTGGGGGATAAATGTAAAGCGGCTCCCATTTACAAATTCCTCTTGTAAATGCCAGTGCCAGCAGCAAATGACTTGCCTCCATCACCAGCATCATCTCGTAAAACTATGCCACAGACACCTCATCCTCTCTGCACTCCTCTAAGCGAGAGCTGTTGGCAGGTCAGACGGAGTGTGATTTCAGTGGTCTTTTTTATTCGGACTTTTTTCCGCAGTTCTGATTCGTACTAACAATATATAATCCGATGTGTTCGCCATGTTCTCCGTAAGGTTAACCACTCTTCTATTCTATGAAAAAAAAATCAGATAAAGTAACTCGGCCTTCCACAATGCACAACTTCATTTCTAGGATGAACAATTTCAGCTTGGGGGTTAAGCACAGTGAAAAGGCGGGAAAACACAATTTTCTATATAATCCTTTAACAAATTACTTGTCTAATGTCCCTTGTAGAGACCG
This sequence comes from Clarias platycephalus, assembly GCA_030068275.1. Classification (NCBI taxonomy): domain Eukaryota; kingdom Metazoa; phylum Chordata; class Actinopteri; order Siluriformes; family Clariidae; genus Clarias; species Clarias platycephalus. The sequence goes on along the minus strand of JAQQZT010000036.1, from coordinate 8,898,647 downwards.
TGAAAAATAGTTTTCCCATTAGAGCTGTGAATCGAAGACAGGCTGTTGATGCGAGCACTGCGATTTTCCAAATCAATTCGATTCAATAGCCCTAAAGTTTTCCTTCTGATTTTTCTCAACCAGCTACACTTTAGAAATATGAAGGCTGTACCGAAAGTAATGCAAAAGTAGGCAAACCCCATTTTTACTTTTATTAACTATGTCATTCAAACTGCACATGTTGGTGGAGTAACTTTTCCTCTATATAAAGGTACGACGCAACATTGTCTCAGTCACAAACGATGCATCAGTTCAGGATTTCCTTTATTATTAACAGGACAGTTTGGGTTTACATTCTCGCCACCCAACGACCGTGAAGTTTGTCACCCGGTGCGAAAGTAAAACGTAAGTAATTGGGGCCAAATTCAACAACTCTTGTTCTGTGTAAAAAAAGAGTCTCATATGAATCTCTCTGCAGTCCCACTAGGCTAAACTAAGTGGAAACCTTTCAGTTTATAGTGTAATAGGTACAAATTTAACTTTTTTCTGTCAAAAGAAATAACCATACGGATAAACAATAAGGGACTAACCCTGATGTGGTCTTGGTGGTCCGTGTGCAGAGCAAGAACCTTTATAATAACCAAGACCTATTGTAACATACTTGCATGCATGTCAATTCTGATTTAAGACAGACTTAAAAAAATCCAAACTATCCCTTTAAGAAAAACACTTGATTGGTATACGTTGTTGTGTCTGTGCTCCAGCATACTCGAATGTCCGTTCTCAGACTGAAGTAGCTACTTGGACGAGTAGAGGAAAAAAAGAGGTTAGAATGCAGAGCTCGGACGCAAAATGCGAAAGATTGGGAGGCCTGAATTGTGACCTGTTGTCAATAAACCTATATTCTGAAGTGAAGAGGAAATTCCGCATGCACTAGGAATATAAAGGAGCTGAATTTATTTATTTTATTTTTTTTTTAGAAACGAACCATCTCTGACCTTGTTAGACGTTACAGTAAGAGGTTGAGTGATTCAAGTCTCTTGAGCGGAGGTCGATGATTGTGCATACCCCTGCCCGATCTCTCCAACAGAGGAATACACGCTCGAGTGTACAGAAACAGAAAGATAACTCGGTAGGAGTTATCAGTGCAGCTGTACAGCTGGACAGCACATCAAATTGTCATTATATCGTGATGGATTGCTATTGTGATAAACCTTCGGTTTATTACGGACGCACCGGAGATGTGATCAGGTTAAAGACAGACTAAAATTATTTCGATTTATTGTATCCTGTAAACCTGTACCTAAAATGACTTATGCTGGTCAGGACGCTTACAGGACACGATAAATTATTTTAGCTGTTTATTCAAGGGCTCATTTGCATATTATGACTCTGTGCAATATCAGTATTTCAACACCCCCCCCCCCCCTTTCCCTCCCAAAAAAAAAAAAAAAAAAGAGAGCAATATATTGTGCAGGCTTAGTAATGAAAGGGGCCCAGGACGTGCTCCGATATCTCGGGCAGACTTACCGCTGGTTCTAAAGGTGAAGAGACTGGGGGAGAGGTTCCCTCTGGGGACAGAGAGAGATAAACATGGAGATTGAAGGCTCGACTACGGAAATCAATCAATTTGTCTGTTCACTGATAATGCAGGAGGACAAAGCAGGAATACACAAGGACAAAGCAGGAGTAAAAATGTTGCATCTAGGATATATAGAGCTACTTGTAAAAAAGGCAGCGGATAGGAAGCGTGAAGGCGAAGGAAAATGAAAGGCTGTCTGTAATAAACCAGTGGATACTCACCCTACAGACGTGACGTTGTTGGCCAGTGTGCTATCATAGTGCGGGATGCCTGTACTGCTCACTACGCTCACACGGCCTCCTAGCGTGTTCGACACAACACCGGCGTGGATACCAGCCAGACACAGAGACGAGGACTAGACATACACACAGAATTTACCATTTAAAGTCAGGTTTAAAATTATATATATATAAAAATTTTATAAAATAATATGAGTATACATAAAGGTTAATCAAGAAAGCTCAAGCTTTATAGAGTTCCTGGTTGACCCTGGTCTTAATAAAAAAGCTAATATGGCCAAATGATGACTACAGTAACATCTTAATGTTTAAATCAGTAGCTACGTGTTTATAGCTCAATATATTAGACATTAAACTGGTTTGTGGCAGCGGTGCTTGAAGTTATCACATTACTATCTTCTAAAGGTGGAATAATAAATGCATACATCCGTCAAGTGATCTTATAAAACTGTTAGTTCTGACGGAGTCGAACTGATTGGACAAAAGGCATTCCATGAATGCTGCTACAGAGCACAACTGCAGTAGTTTAACTATACGAGTAGTCCCTGACTTACGAACAAGTTTCATTCCGTTAGCATGTTCGTAAGTCTGATTTGTTCTTAAGTCCAACAAAGTGAGTCTTATACGCCTTGGACATGAACATACAACGTGAAGCATAAGGTTTCACACGACTAAATCTGTCCCCTTTCCTCACACTACCATCATGTGGACAAAAATCTTAATCGCGCAAAATGTTGTCTCTGCACCTTTAAATCATGAGGGGAATTGCGGGCGCCGTTTTGTCTTAGAGCTGTTTTCCACTGTATTGGACTGTAAACCCTATTTTGTTGGGAATTTTCTGAAATTCGGATTATTCATTATCAGGACAGCTTTACAGGATTTTCTATCATTGTCCTTCCGGTCTGATTCCCTGAAACCGGTGAGGATGACTCATACATATATATATATATATATATATATAGATATATATATATATATTTATTAGCAGCTGCCTGCCAAAACTTACAATCAATCCCAGTAACAGGAGCACTTTCGTCAAGAAAACACATCTGCCAACATGGTCACCATAAACAACACTTGTCATCGTCTGAATTGCCTCCGAAATGTCCATTTTGTTTTGTCCCGATCAAAGGCACTACTTAACGTGTGGAACATAGGATTTTACACTCTACATGGTTGCACTGGCTTTTCTTTTAATGCTATTTGCGATTCAACTCTGGAAACTAAAAAGGTCAGCTGATATTCTAAATCAGACTATGTGGAAATGTAAAGTAAATCTTGTAGGATTTTCAGGACAGTCCACCACCTCCATGGTTTATTCTCTCCACATTTTGGCTACTTAGTATCAATAAAGAATTTAAAACTACTTTCATCCCCGTTAATTAACTGACCTGTCAGCTCTTACACTTATGGTTAGTTATTTCCACTAGTCACAGAAGCATGTGGTCGGGTTTACAACAGGTTAAATAAATCAACAAATCATAATCTGTTGACAAATAAATGGCGTTTGTGGAACTGTTATATAAAAGCAATATCACACTTGAGGTCGCTGTAATATCAAGACTACAGCATTCCCTCTTGTGTGATACTGCTTAATTAAAACATCAGCTTTTTTTAGTTCTTCCACTAGTCAGACCAGAGATTGTATATCAAATTAAAATATCTATTACAGTCTGTAAAAACTCTCCCGTTTCAGTAGCTCGTCTCTGTTCCCATGACCTGCTTTCAGCTATATAATTTACATGCAGTGCCTCCAGAAAGGATTCACCCGCAAATGTAACATCATAATTATGATCAAATTTGAGTAGACTTAATTTCTTCATCTCTTTTAAAAGTGACTCTAAAAATACGCTAAATATGTGTTATGTTTCAGGTAGACCGAATTTAGCTTGAAGCCCAGGTGATGTCATTCTTACGACCACGAATGCTAGTGGAAGCATCATCTCCATGCTCTGGGGTTGATTTTCAGCAGAAAGAAAACGGCAATCTTGTTGCCCTCAACGGCAAAGTGAATGAAGTACAAGTGAATTTTCATGGAGAACCTGCTCCAGTTAGCTGGAGGTCTGCTTTATGTACCAACAGGACATCAAGCAAAATCACAAAGAATCTTATTTAAAAAAAAATAAAAAAATAAAAAAAATTTTTTACAAAGGAATGGCTACGGTGAACAAAAAGGTTTGTGTTTCTGAGATGGCCCAAACCTAAATCTGATGGATTAAGATGAAATATGTGGCGTAACTTGAAAAGTGCTGTCTATAGTCTTGATTTAAACTGATTTTTAAATGATAAAGGGGGGAGTATTATCTAGAGGCACTTTATACATGTGATTGAGAAACACGGGCTTTGATGCAGAAGAGGTTCTAGATGCTCCTATAAAAATCTGAAGTGACTGAAGTACGGTCTTGCTTTTTCAAGCACTGAATGCACTTCTACAGTTCTGTCCTTTAAAATACTTTGCTGTTTTTGGATCCAGACCACTGCGAAAGATCAATATGGGACCTGAAATGGGAGCACTTCTGGCTCTGAAACCAGAGCACTTCTGGCTCAGAACCCCAGAATGGGCACAAAACCTGAATGGACTGTTTAATGACTTGTGTGTCCATTTATACTTATACATCAAATGTTGTAATCCCAGCCGAAAAGGCATACAAACGGTTTAAAGAGGGACGTACATGTCAAGAATTTCCTTCAGGATTAATAAAGTTATCTTGTGTCTGTGAATGATGAACCTGACTGAGGTGGCTTGGAGCCCACTGCAGTCGTTCCTGTGAACGTTCAGCAAGTGGAACGCCTGATCCTTGAAAATCTCAAATGTGTGAACTGTACACGCAAACAATCAGTCAATCACGAACACCACGTGTACATTACAGAAACTCAGAAGCTGCAAATCATTGCCACACCCCCGTCCCCGTATAGTCCTGACCTCACTCCAAGCCATTTCCACATGTTTGGGGCGATAAAGGAGTTCCCGGGAGGCCAGTGTTTCAGACATGAAACAGACAGTCTGATCTGATTGTGGCTCTGGGATTAGGAGGAAACTTTCTACCTTGATTACATGCAAGCACATTACTCTCGTACTCTCGGTTATTCGGCGCCATCAAAAGTCCCGGTTTGACCTGAACGCCCCTCATAGAAGCTTAGCATTGCTGTCTGGTGGTTCTGCCCATTTTGGAGGTTTGCCTGTAGAACAAATTGCTTCGAAATAAATAGCCTGATATACTGATACATAAAACTTACTTCGATCTATAAACACATCACTCATGCTACAAGTGTAAAAGAGACACAGCGACTGCATGAGGAATAGCAGAGAAAATTGCAAATTGGTGAGACAGCAGCTTTATTTATATTTGTTATGTAATGTCCTTCCGTGAAAGAGAGAGAGAGCGAGCACAAGATTGAAATGGTTGATGCTGACTAAATGAGCCATAAGCCACAAGAGACATGAATTGACTGATGATGTCACTAGGAGCTATTCCACAATGACACACTGTTGTTGGTGATATGAAATACTGTAGCAGTGTGTGTCATTAAAGAGTCGCTGTGGGTTTGGCTTTAATTACAGTGCCACACACATGATTGCTAAAACGCAGCATGGCAGGCAGATGGTAACACACACACAGAGTTCCCACAGGCACTGCCAAACTAGCACTGGAATTAAGAGAGCTGTCTGTTTGAAAACTGACATTTCTCTCCCTCTTTCGCTCTCCACCGCAGGCCGACCACAGACAGCAGGCAAACTCTCAACACACACACGCGCGCGCACCGCAAAACATACACCACTTCCTACTGGCAAAATAAGAACGCTGCCAGGTCCAGCTGCTGAGCTGCACACGTGCGCGCCTTGCTCGCACAAATCGCACTCGTGCTCTGGCGTACACGCGGCGTGTACGAGAGCCGAACGGGACGACGGAGTAATAATCTGCCGTGATTCACAAAACCGATCGGCCAAACGCTGAGCTAACATCATCATTTCAGTGGGCAAACGACTCCGTCTGTGAATTCACAATCCATTTCAGGATTAATACGGTTCCTGATTAGCTGTAAGGAAATTACAATTCAAATGCTTATTGATGGAAGGTTTTAAATTCCATCGAATGTAATTCAAAAATGTACCAAAAAAAATTAATAAATTTTTATTATTATATATTTTTACACTATTATTTAAAGCTCAGTCACTGTTTGTAGGTCATAAAGAATTTGAAGCCTCTTTGACTGCAAAGGGTTCAAAGTGAAATTTTGAAAAACTTACCATTTGAGTAGGAAAGAAGGTGTAAGGGGTTTAACTCACTCACTCACTCACTCACTCATCTTCTGTACCGCTTTATCCTGTATTCAGGGTCGCTGGGGGCCTGGAGCCTATCCCAGGAGACTTAGGGCACGAGGCGGGGTACACCCTGGACAGGGTGCCAATCCATCACAGGGCACACACACACACACACACACACTCATTCACACACTACGGGCAATTTGGGAACGCCAATTAGCCTAACCTGCATATCTTTGGACTGTGGGAGGAAACCAGAGTACCCGGAGGAAACTCACCAAGCACGGGGAGAACATGCAAACTCCATGCCCAGAGACGGGAATCGAACCCGGACCCTGGAGGTGCAAGGCGACAGTGCTAACCACTACACCACCGTGCCACCGTAAGGGGTTTAACATGTACAAACTTCTATTTTTCTATTAAGTTATGGTGCGGTAAGTTTTGGACAAAAGAAGTGGACAAAAAAATTATTTTGTATTTTTTTTTCCTTTAAAATTATTTTTCATGCAAGCCAATATTTGAATTCCTGAATAATTCCTCCAGAAATAAAAAGTCCATCTTGCACTTTTAAACAGTTCTACACAAGACTACCCTACAACAGTGGCTTTAGCCTTCAGCAAAGTTTCCAAACAGAACCTATTAAAACATAAAGCTAGCTGTTAACCAAAAGAACCTCATCCCTAATCAGTGTTGGGGTACGTTACTTTTTAAAGTAACTAATTACAGCCTTTAAAAAGTAATCAGTTACATTACACTGTTACTTTCTGATAAAAGTAACTAGTTCGAGTACTTTTCCTTTGCAGAAAATGAAAACTCCTTTGTGATTCCTCATGAATGTTGTTTTAGTCAAGACCTTTATGATTATTCTACCATCATCACTCTTCACTAAGTCCAACAGTGAATCTCTTAACTACTAATACCCCCACCTCACTTATGCGTTCTCACTGTAAGTACGGTTCATCCTGATTCACCGCAAGTTCTGGCGCTGTGGTTAGGTTTCCATCTTTCCGCGCGTCGGTCCTCGCGTAGTCAAACCGCACGGGGGGGCTTGTAGGACAACTTTCTCACACACACACTAACGGATTCACTGTTATATTAAATTAAATATTTATATATTAAATTTAATTATGTTCAATTACTCGTTACATCAAAAAAGTAATCCAAGTTCTCCAATTGTAATACTATCGTCAGACCCTCATACTCGTCAGAACGAAAAAACTGGACCCTGGCATTGTGCAGACAATCCCTTCCCAGCTCCAGATTGATGTTGTAAACGGTCAGCCGCGCCTGTTATGAGGTCATAAGCATGGGACCGCTAACGCTCCAGTGTACAGCCAAGACAGGATGAGGTCATCACCCAGAGACAGCAAGAACAAGAGGAACAGCCTGAATCAAAGGGCCTTTGTTGTGGTTCGTGTGTGTGTGTGTGTGTGTGTGTGTGTGTGTGTGTGTGTGTGTGTGTGTGTGTGTGTGTACACAAGCCAGTGCACGTACATCTCTGTATCCGTGGGGTATGGTCCCGGACACCTCTCCGAACTCGGTCAGACACCCGGAAGGACAGAACTTACTGCAAAACACAAGAAACACACAAACATGTACTGACAAACATGCACATTTCTCTGCCTGTGTACACACACACACAAAGTTTAACGAATGCAAATATTTCACAAAGTGTACCTGAATTCTGCTTCAGTAAAATTGTTTCCTTTCTCCAAACACGAGATCAGATCTGTAGAGAGGAGAGAAAAACAATCATTTACAGTCTATTCTCAGACCTCACAACAGAGTCGCCAGAGTTCAGATATCAATTACCTCCCGAGCGAGCTGGTGAATAACTGTTAGCTCAGTCTTGTGTGCACAAGATACACACACATTGTTGTGGCGCTGAACATTTCTTTAATCAAAACAGAAATACTGAGTGCAAACTTCAGATGTGAAGATTCAAAATACATGCATATTTGAAGGGGGTTAGATTAAAAAAATAAATTAATTAATAAATAAATGATTCCAAATAAATGATAAATTTTTTTTATCATTCATGGCCTAAATGAATCGAATGCAAGGAGTAACATACACGATGCTTTTTTGTGGTAAATCGTATATCGACTCCACCGAATTATTATTATTTTTATTATATAAAAAAATCTTCTATAATTCTATAAAAAATCTTCTTATATCTTCTATAATCCTAGAGGTTTTGCTCTAAACAATTCCCCCACTGACCGTCAGCACAGCATCTTATGTGGTAGGAGCAAATTACAATGGGTGTTCAAGTCATACCGGGACTCGTGAATGGCGAAGACTTTAAACACAGTACGACAATAACCTTCTTAGCCGCAGTAAAACATTTCAATGGTGCAAACGTTTTAAAGAAGGCCGTGAATGACGACCAGTAGACACAATCATTCACGTGGACCGCTTGCACACTACAGGAACTCAGCCAGGAGTTGGTGCCACATTCCCTGTGCACTCCTTTAATAGCGCATGTGGAAATGGCTTGGAGCGGGGTCAGGGGTTCTTAGGAGGCCAGAGTTTCAGACGTGAAGATGATCATGGCTCTGAGAAAACGTTCTACCTTGATGATATTCAAGCACTTTACTTTATACTTGTGTTCTGTTATTTTGCATAATCAAAAGTCCCAGTTAGATTTGAACGCTCCTCATATTTGCTAGCGATGAGGGCTGGTTCAAGGTTTTAAAACTGAGAAAAATGTACTATCGAATGAATATATTTAATATATTTATTAATATATTTAGATTATTAGTCTCCAACATTAATCACGGCTCTACAGCCAATCAGGGGCGTCTGTGAGCACACGCACGCGGAAGGAGCGGATAGCGCTTTCCTCCGAGTGTGTTACGCCGCCCCCAACGGTGCGTGAGTGAGCGGTTCGAAAAGATGCGGTCGGCTGGCGTCACGTGGTTCGGTGAAACACGTGATAGTCTTCGGCCCTCCCGACTGAGTGGTAGCAGTAGCCTTAATGTGGGAGCGCCCCCTAGTGACGGGGAGGAATTAGACACGACTAAATTAGGGAGAAAATCTGGAAAAAATTTTTTTAAAAAGAAAACGTTTAATGAGTAATTAAATGTAGCCCATTCCTTATAGTAGTAGATTTCCAACTTACAAACCAAGTGCAGAATAAAATAAAATACAAAATAACTTGCAGCAGCATGTTTTACATTAATATTTATCATTTCTAAACACACTCGGCAAATAATTCACTTGTACCACATGTAATGAAATTGTATAAATAGTTCAGGGTGTACTACCTGTAGGATTATAAAGAAATACCTCCAAAATCTCATAACTCAACTTGACAGTGAGTGCGCGGGTTAAGTGGTTGCGAGTTGGCGGGCACGCGGGTCTCCTAACGAAAGCAGTTCTCGGCTAATTAGCGCTTGCAGTGTTTTGCGACTGGTGTAAGCGTGTGTAATGAGTGGGTTTGAGACTAATTCATTCAGAGAGTTTAGAGAAAAAGGCAGATGTGATAAAAAATGTGTTTCTGTTGCGTCACTCTGACACTTCTACAGAATCATTTATATCTGAGGCTGATCATCTGATCACCCGTCACGACCAATCTAACCGAAAAACCAGCCAATTCTGGTCATGGCTGGTTCATCCCCATTATAAATGTAAAAAAACAGTTTAAAAAAAATCTATTTTGGTGTCGGTGTGGCGATCTGTGAATCACCACACAAAAGAATAACGATTCATAACTGTGAATAGATTTTTTTCCATCTCTATGTTGGACCACGAGAAGATTCCAGTCTGTTAGTTCGAGGAAAGGGGAAATGGTATTGTGTAAAGTTAACAAAGACATTCTAGACGACTGTGTGCTTCCTCGGTTTGCTTTGGGGAAGAACCACGCATGGGTGTGATGATCAGCTGTCCACATACTTTTAGGTACACAGCAGCAGTGGAGGCTAAAAGGTTAAGGCTCTGGGTCACTCATCAGAAGGTCAGGGGTTCAAGCCCTAGGACCACCAAGCTGCCACTGCCACTGTCTGCTTGAGCAAGGCTGACCCTGGATTACTAACAATCTAGGGTATGTGGGGGGGAAAAAAAAGGATTTCATTGTGCTATAATAAAAACACACACACACACACACACACACACACACACACACACACACACACACACACACATACATAACAATTAAGCAATTTATACACAATTTACAGGAAATAAAAGTGCTGTTTGATAGAATCAAGGGTGGATTGTCAAGCATGAGTATTTGTTACGCACCAATCATTGTAAATAACACCAAATATACATTACTTCTACAAGCCCAGGCCAGTTTTTTTCCTGTACAAACTGCAATTAAAAAAAAGCTGAATTATCGGGGATTCTATTAAATCTGGCAACCCTTCATACTGCGCTCTCTGTGCTGCTCATTAATTCTCTCTCCCACAGACAGAACGGTGTTCGGTATGTTGCTGTGGTGAAATTATTGATCCCTGCGCGTGTGTGTGTGTGTGTGTGTGTGTGTGTGGTTTCTAACCCTCAAATGTTACTTATGTATTCTACACTTCTCCCCTCCTCACTGTAACGGAGTAATGTGGATCGGCTGTGTTGGGTTTCATCGATCAATAACAACATCCACAAAAAGGCAGGAAATATGCGTGTGTGTGTGTGTGTGTGTGTGTGTGACAGGAAGGCAAGATGTATCTTGTGGTAGTGTGTGGTGCAATATAGTCCATTACTCAAAACGCACAGCCTGGCACTGTCTCCTACTGTCATCCTGACTCATCTGAAAGAGGATATCTTCCTCTCTCTCTTTCTCACAACACACACATACAAGCGTGCACACACACACATACACACACACACCTATGAGCTGGTTCTTTATATCTCCCTTTCGTTTCCTGGAAAATAAATGAGTGGGCACCCCACCAAGGCCACAAGCGAAAAAGGTTCGTCATAATTAGAACACAAGACACACACACACACAACACACACACACACATACACCACACACACACACATACACACACATACACACACATACACACACATACACACACATACACACACATACACAACACACTCAGAGGTATAAACACTGAGGATGTACCAAGCTGTTAGGACTCTTATTTGATGTGTGTGTGTGTGTGTGTGTGTGTGTGTGTGTGTGTGTGTGTGTGTGTGTGTGTGTGTGTGTGTGTGTGTG
>JAQQZT010000036.1:8857653-8872802 GCA_030068275.1 Clarias platycephalus | reverse complement strand
GATAACGGCATTCGTTGACAACGAATTTCATTATCGATAATTATCGATTTTATCGATTAGTTGTTGCAGCCCTAGTTTAAACCTTTAATAATCGGTTGTCTATCCATGTTAACATTTAATCGAATTGTTTTTCTCTCATCAAAATTAATATATTGGTTCTGCATGTTTGCCCCACATCAGGGTGACATCATGTGACTTGACGAGTCTCCAGTCTTCCATTTCTGAATTTCTTACAACTCTCACCCCACTGTGCCAACTTTGGATTTTCATCCACTCCGTCATTGGCTGTGGAAAAGGCACTGATTGGATAAATGTGAAGTACTGTACCAATCATAGATGAGACTGAATTCTTGTAACATATTGTAACAAAGAACACGAGATTAATCCGGAAAGAAAAAAGCAAGCCTAACCTAATCTCAAACACAAAGAAAAATATTTCTTCGTATCCTTCTTTTGTTATATTTCCAGCAGATGAAATGCTTAGAAGTCTGCGCAGGTCATAAAAGTTATATTCTGATTAAATGCTTTGCGCATGTAAACGCAAATCCTATCGGATCAGCATCCACATAAACCGTTAAGTTGGAATCTCAAAATGAAATGATTTCAGAAATAAAAATATTGAATAAATGATGTATGGGTGAACGTAGCTAGTGACAAAATGCCCATAACAGATAAGTTCTAGTTTGTTGTCACAGACAGTTTATAAATAAAGTGGTCCTGAAATATCTGTACAAACACTCATCATTTCCTTTTGACAGGAAAATCCTAGAATACAAAACCAGGGAAGTAGCAGAACAGTAAAGAGGAGGCAGCTTATGACCAGAGGAGCTGCACATTAAACAGATTAGAACACCAGCTAAAAGGAAGGTGTTACGGTGAAGTGAGGCTTCGGGCTTTAAAGAGTCTCGTATCAAATGTTAGTGTCTTTTTACCGCTAGACATCCAGTCATCACACCAACACTCAGATCCGTGTGGGACATTTAGTGCAACATGAGCACTTTTTAAATGGCTCTACCATTTTCTGTTTTATTTCTACACACACACACAGCCTGTCACGGGTTAAAACCCCGAATTTATCCTCTCTTGCTGTTGCGTAACCCGTACTGGACGACCTCCAGACCCCCCAAAAGCAAAAACATCCTTAACTCTCATCCAAGTTCTGAGCAAATTACAACACATGCTACACATCTCATCCGTCTCCCTCTCTTTCTCTCACACACACACGTGCAGTCTTTGCTGTTTTATGCACAAAATATGTCACATAATCAAACCCTCCCTATGACATACCGCATTTTCAAAACTAAACCCGATAGTACACTACATAGTAGACTTATTATTCTTTTATGTGGTAATACCTGCATCACTACACTGCCTTGAAAATCGATTTATTTAATTGTCTTTTAATTTATACGTTTGAATTTTTGGCGGTAACATGCTGCAATTCCTCTAAAATCCTACAGGTGGTGCAATCTAAAGTATTTACACAGCACAGAATCCTGCGTTGTGGGAGCTAATTATTTGCCAAGTTAGTTTAGAATTGTAACAAAACCTGAAATAGATAAACAATATCGACTTGTAATATGTATAAAATCATATCAAATAATCAAATAGACACCTAGGTGTTATGAAAATTTCGTATCATGGGATACTCGGTTGTTTCCCGTCACTACTACACAGCTTGTTATTTGGGGTGTTTTCAACATGATCCGAATCTTCCAGGGTTCAAGAAATACCGGATGCTGTAAATGTAAATTAGAGTTTGGGAGCACTAAACAAACATATCACTCATACTGTTTTTTTTTTTTTGTTTGTTTTTTTTACAATAAACAATTCCTACCAGAACACCATGATACCTGCAATATTAATTTACTATCATCTAACTCATACACACGTACATTCTTTCAGATGGAACTGAGGGACAGAACATTTAGTATTACAGTAAATTTTATATTAGTTTCTGTGAGTCAGAGAGTTTTAGCAGCAATTTCTGACTTACTGGTATACTGACTTTATGATGTTTTATCATCACACCACACGTCACAGTTCACACAGGACCGTAAGGTCGTAACATTATGACCACCTGCCTATTACTGAGTCAGTCTCCCGCCCCCCTTTTGCCACTAAAACAGTGATGCACTGCATGAAAACTTTCTATGGGAACCTATGGGAAATAACGTTATTAGAGGTACAATAGCTCTTATTTTAGATCAGACTGCACAGGCAGCCTTCACCCCTCACATGCATCAATGAGCCTCAGCTGTCCATGACCCTGTTGTCGATTGACCGGTTTTAAGACCTTGCACCACTTTTGGCCGGTTTTCACCACGGCAGATCAGGAACATCCAACAAGACCTGCAGTTTTGAAGTTGTTCTGACTCAGTCCTCTAGCGATCACAATTTGTCCCTCGTCAAAAACACTCAAATCCTTCGCCGTTTGCCCATTTTTTCTGCTTCCAACACATCAACTTAAGGGAAAAAGGTCCACATGCAGCCTAATATATAACCCACCCACTTACAGCCGCCATTGTAACAAGATATTGAAAATGCATCTGCTGTGAGAAGGGGCCAAATTGTGATGGCTAGATGACTGGGTCAGAGCAAATCCAAAACTGCAGCACTTATACAATATTCCTGGTCTGCAACGGTCAGGACGTACCAAAAGTGATCCTAGGATGGAAAACCGGTGAACTGGCAACAGGGTCAAGGATGGACAAGGCTCACTGATGCACATGGGGACGAAGGCTGGCCCATGTTGTCCGTCCAATAGAAGCGCTACTGCAGATTAATGCTGGATCCAATAGAAAGGTGTCACACATCACGGAGGTCGTTACTGTTATTATGGTAAATGGTGGGACCTACTCAATAACAGGCATGTGGTCATAATGTTATGGCTGATCAGTGTAGCTCTATAGCCACCTATGAAATTATAGTGAATATTTTTATTAATTTCTTCAAAAGTAAAACTTTTGGCTATTATATTATCCTAGAAGTATTTCCTGCATTTTTTTATTTTTGGCTTATGTGAATGCCATGATTCACCAAAACACCCACAGAAATGGGTGACCTTGGTCAGCATGCTCACATCACACAAAAATGTCTGGAGAAAAAGGGGGGGAAATACAATAAAGGAAAAATGACCGGTGTGTGTGTGTGTGTGTTAAAGTATCGACAGTTGTAGTGTTTACTGTCTTTGCCCTCCCCCTCTCTCCTTCCCCACCTACAGCTGAGCTCAAATGGTACGACCCCCCCCCTCCTCCTCCTCCTCCTCCTCCTAGCGACCACCTGAAACTACACAAAAACAACAGACGCACGAGATCTGAGGTAAAAACTTCTGCCCCACCGGTGCGCTACACAGCTACATATTTGGGATGCGAGAGACTCTGAGACTCAGAGAGAGAGAGCGAGAGAGAGAGAGAGAGAGAGAGAGCAGCCCATGTAAGGAGGTATTCAGCAGGTCTCTGGCTCGGGTGTGAAACCCAGCAATACACACAGTCGGAACCACCGACACCCGTCCAAACACAAGAGGGGGAGGAGGAGGGGGAGCCCTGCGCGTCTGGATCCTCTCCGAGAAAGTTCCAGTAACACTCATGAAGAGAGAAAGAAGCCTGAGCGCTGTGTTACCTTTCTGAGCGCGAGAGCCCCTGACCGACAGCAGGAGCACGACGGCGCTGAGGGCGAAGCTCGCGGCTCCTCCGGCTCCCCCCCTCCCCAGCATTAACGGCGCCTCCATCCCGGATCACGCTGCGCGCGCATAATGGCCTTCACGCGCCGCGGCTCATTTCCCAAAGTCAGCCGAAGCGCGCGCGCGGTGCTGGTGCTTGCTGCTGCTGCTCCGCTCCGCTCCGTCCTATGTGGTCTCGCGCAAGCGGCTCTCGCTCGCCTCTTCAGGTCGCACGCACACACTCATACACACACAAACACATAACACTCACACACGCTCATCCCCCTGATCTGATCCGCTCTGCCACTTCCTCCGCTTCCGCTCCTCCTGACCTGGCGCGCGCCACAGCGACCACTAGCGGCGGGAACCGGCCGGCTGTACGTCCTGACAGACTACGTGGCCAAAAGAACACGGCTACAGTAGTATATGGACCAAAAGTATTTGGTCAAACCTGCAATGTCTCAGTTAGTCACTCACTCATCGTCCATACAGCTTTATCCTGTACACGGTGTCCAGTACCCTGGAGGTGGGGTACATCCTGGATGGGGTGCTGATCCATCGCATGGCACACACACACACACACACACACATATACACACACTACGGGCAACTTAGGAACACCAATTAGCCTAACCTGCATGTCTTTGGACTGTTCCCAAAGGAAACCCACCAAGCACAGGGAGAACATTCAAACTCTACGCACACAGACCTGAGGCAGGAATCCAAATCCTGGAGGTGCAAGGCAATAGTGCTAACCACTAAGCCGCTGTGCCTCCACCTTGTATCCAAATACATATAATACATGTAATATACATGTAATACTTGTATCCAAATACATATAATACATGTAATACTTGAATATTTCTGCAGTTATAACAGCTTCCACTCTTCTTGGAAGGCTCTCCATAACATTTTGTAGTATTTCTGTGAGAATTCATTCTGTAGAGCATTTATGAGGTCAGCATTTTATGTTGGACGAGAAGGCCTGGCATGCTATCTCCATTTCAGTTCGCTCATGGGGGCTGGCGTCAGGGTTATGTGTGGGCCAGTCAAGTTCTTCAACACCGACCTCATCAAACCATGTTTTTACAGTGCTTGCTATGAAGAATAGAAATGGGCCTTCCTCAAACTGTTGTCACAACGTTGGAAAGTGTTAAGATTGCCCTTGACTGAGGATAAGGGGCCTGATTGAAACACCTGAAGTTAATTATAACGTTTGGGTAAATGTTTTTGTCCATATAGTGTATGTATCTAACTGACCATCACATGCATTCCAGGACATAACCTACACATGAATGTCTTTATACATAGAATGTGCTTGTATGTTAAAGCATTACAATTTCACTTCACTGAAACTAAACATGTTCTACGATGTTAATGCTCTCTGCATAGATCAGGGACAGAAAAGAAATGGTATGCCAAGGTTGGCATCAAAGAACTGTAGTCAAGAACTGTAGTCACCTGACCTAACCTGACTCCACTGAAAATGGGATGAGCTGCAACACCAACTGCACCCCAGCAACAGTGCCTGATCGAGGGTAAAAAAAAAAAAACAGTTGACTGATGGACAAAAAGACAGACTGTATGTTTTCATAAAAAATTATAATAATAAATAGGCGGCATAGTGGCTTAGTGGTCAGCATTATAGCATTCCATCTACTGAGTTTGATTCCTGACTTGTCTGTGGGGTCTGTGCATGGAGTTTCCATGTTCTCCCTCCGGGTTCTCCCTCTGGGTTCTCCCTCCCGGTTTCCTCCCACAGTCCAAAGACATGTAGATTAGGCTAATTGGCGTTCCCAAATGTCCCATATTGTGTGAATGAGTGTGTCAGAGAGAGAGTTTGTGTGTGGTGTGTGTGTGTGTGTGTGTGTGTGTGTGTGTGTGTGTGTGTGTGTGTGTGTGTGTGTGTGTGTGTGTGTGTACAGTACCTCACCTTGTGCCCTAAGTCTCCTGGGATAGGCTCCAGGCCCCCTGCGTCCCTGTACAGAATAAAGAGCTACAAGACGATGAATGAGAGAGAGTGAGGTGAGTGACAGGTTATCTTAATAGCTATGGCCATGGTGGCATACAAAGTTCGGTTTGGCAGCAACAATTTCATCCTTCACAGCTGAATCTTTCTTGATCATAAATGTGGAAAGTGCTTTTCTTTTGTTTTTTCTTTCTTTCTTTTTGTTTAGATTGAAGTATTCTACTTAGTGTTTTTTTTAGTTGAAGTGATGTGCTGTTCAGCCCTTATTCTTCAATCATATATAAATGTGTGTCTCCCATGATTACATCAGACCTACTCCCACCTTCCTTCCTTTCTCTTCCTCTAACTCACCCCCATTTTAACTTTTTTGTATAGTTAAATAAGCATATGTGTATTGTTAAAGCCGATGTTGCTGGCAACTATCCAAAGTGATTAATGAATAAACGCAACACAGATCTCAAAAAAGAGCAAAACTCTAAAATCTAGTGGAAAGCCTTCCCAGAAGAATGGAGGTTATTTCAACATCAAAAGGAGACTAAGATCTGGAAAGTGGTGTTCAACAGGCACATATGGATGTGAGAATTAGCCTGTTCCAATACTTTTGTCCATCTTGTCTATGTAATGTGATCTTTGCATAAAGTTTTTAAAGTTACATTTAAACTTTACATCCCTCCATGAAATATCATTAAGTTGTCTTGAAAGTATACTATAGGAAGACAACAAACTTATTAAAAATGTATCCATTTATTTTTTCAGACAGATTTCCATGGATGGGCACATACAGTAAATGTGTTTTACACACAGCTACAAAATGTGTTGAGCTGCATTGCTGTACTCGCTTCCTTGTCAGAAAACTTTGACATATCTCGAAGAGTTGGTGTTAGTTAGAGAAATTGTTTTAAAATTGTCAGAAAACACTGTCTTTAAACAAAGAATATACAGTAGATACAAACAGTCATTTAACTTAATGTCAGAAGAAATATTGATTTTCCATCTGATTTACAATGGAAATATACACTTACTGTCCACATCGTCATGAACTAAAAGGCTGCTGTCCAAGAAGGAAGCTCTAGAACCAAAACAGTCACGTTCAATAACTAGACGGGGTTAATTTCCTCAACAGCAGCAACAACAAACATGCTGTTGACACTTTATTAAATTCATATTGCTTAAAAACAAGGGTAACAGTAACAACATTGTAATAAAGAAGAAAAGTGAGTATAGTACAGTGGTAGACATAAGTGAAATTTAATGTTTTAATGACATCCTTATAATAAGATAAGAAGAATAATTTGTTATTTGTAATGCAATTTGTAATTTGCAATTTATTTATTATGAAGTCCTCTATTCTTTAAAACCTTCTGGATCCGGCTGAGCATAGAGTCAAAAAGACATCTGCAGTACTCTGGTGTCAATTTATTAATCCATGCCTGCTTGACTGCTTCTGGAATATCATGTACTGAAATTAGCCACAGAAGTTAAGGAAATTAATCTCATCTTGTTACTAAACGTGTCTGTATTTTCATTACAGAGCGTGGGGGAAAGGACAACCATCATTACTGCCTTTGAATGAAAGAGCGCAACAGCTTTGCTTGGAAGATAACGATTATGTTGAGGGATCTGTGGCAAGGGGGCATTTTAATGTACAGTATACGTTTTTTTTCCCAGCCAGCAATCCTGCCAGCCAGTTAGAAGTTCTGCGTTCTGATGGACAATAAGTTCTGCAAGGTAGACAGCACAGGGAGTAGGGAGAAGGGCGCATACTGTACGTTAATGTTCAGCAGTAATCGGCAATCCATTATTCTATATCCCAGATATGAAGACCTGAATTCTTTCTTTTCTAATTTTGTTGACCTGAATTTAAATACCTGAATTTTGGCAGCATGAATTTGTGAGGTTGAAAAATAACGAGGATTCATGATATTTTTGACCAGTAATTTAAGTTCTTTTGAAATACACAGTCACAATAAATTGCAGTGCCGAAAATTATAAGCATTATAAATGCTGTAGGGACTTTTCCCCCCCATTCAGATCGCAAATTGTAATGCAAAAAAAGTCAAATTAATTTATTCAGACAAGTTTTTAATCAACTCATGTACAGTAATTCAACATGCTATTTTGCTTTGAGGAATTTTTGGCACTGTTATTTTCCATATTAATTACTGTTGAACTTGAATATGATTGCTTCATTCAGAGCACAGGCACAAGATCGATGGTAAAGGGGAGTACACACTTATGAAACAATGTTAGCATGAGTTTTTTCCTTTCTCTTTTCTTTCACAAGATTTTTTTTTGTTTTGTTTTTTCACTTACAATGTACTGTACAGTATATCGATATCACAATAAAAGTGGAAAAAGATCTAATGATTTACCTTCTTTTTTTAGATCACAAAACCTGCTTTTTACCATGGGTGTGCAGACCTTCTACATCAACTGTACAGGAGGTAGGTAGGTAGGTAGATCTGTAAGCAGAGAGAAAGACAGCTAGATAAATGGATAGATGGATGACATACACTAGACAGGTATGTACTGTGGTAATTGAACCCTTTGTTTGACTTTCTTATTTGATTCCTAATAGTACGTATTTGGAACCTAAACAAAACCATATTTAAAGTGTTGAGTGTCTTTACCCAACAAAAAATACTCCAATAGCAAATGTAATAGCATATAATAGTCCAAGAGGTCACCAAGGAACCCTGGATAACTTTGAAGCAAAGTGTACCCTGCCTTGTGCGCTGGGATAGGCTCCAGCCCCATCAATAAAGCACTGAAAAATAATGGTGTGCATGGCAGGGTTGCAAAGGAGAAAGTCACTGGTTTCCAAAAAGAACATTGCTGACCATTTACAGTTTTCTAAAGATCAAAGGTGCAGGACTGACCAGAAATGTTTAGTTGCAGATGTTGTGACCCTTTGCATCGAATCAGGTTTTAAGTCAGGGTATAGCACATACTTTATTTTGACTGATTGACTTTGACCTGTTGGTTGCACCTATTAATATCTACCTAGATTAAATTTCAAAAGCTTTCTCTCTCTGCCTTCATAATACACTGTTAAATCTAGAAAACTAGATTTTTTTCATGGATAACCTAATGTTAGCTTGCAGTAGCGGTATCGTTCGTTGGGTATGTTTTTTTTAATTTATTAATCAATCATTACCAGGTTTAAATTGCCTGATAGTTAGCTAAGTAACTGGTACCTCTCGAGCAGTGAGGCGGTACTACACCACAACACACCACAACACAACACAACACAACACAACACAACTACAGCAACGCAGGCTGAAGCTAAAGTAGTAAACACTTGAAGCTGTTTCCATTAGCGAGCTAGCTTGTTCACCAAAGCTTTTCAGCTGTATGCTCTTATACAGTATGGTGAAACTGCAAACATTCAATGTTAACACTAGGACCTGGGTATATAATGTCTATATTGACCATGTTTGAATGCAGCTGATGATTCAAAAACAGTTGGCAGGTGTAATTGAGTTCTACTTTAGCCAACTGACATTAACATTTCTAGCATTTTAGCTTCCACAGGCTGTGATCTTACTGTAACAATCAACCAACCCAGTGGCTCAGTATATCTGTTACACATGAAACACTGATTAATATTCATCAAACAGAGAGAGACTAATATCTTGGATATTTGGTTAAAAAAATTATTTGGATTTTTCCATTTTTTAAATTTTTGTTCTCATGTACTTATGTAGATTTGAAGGTAAGTACTTTTGTGCTTTTACTCAAGTGGAAATGTAAATGGAGGACATTTACTAGAGTTATATTTTACCTCAGGTATCTCTACTCTTTGTGCGCGTATGTGTGTGTGTATGTGTGTGTGTGTGTGTGTACTTCATTCACCACTGATGTAGATAGTGAGAGAAAGAGAGAGAGAGAGAGACAGAGAGAGAGAGAGAGAGAGAGAGAGAGGGATGAATCAGTGGAAGGGTCAGGAAGAAG
Organism: Clarias platycephalus; assembly: GCA_030068275.1. NCBI lineage: Eukaryota > Metazoa > Chordata > Actinopteri > Siluriformes > Clariidae > Clarias > Clarias platycephalus. The sequence goes on along the minus strand of JAQQZT010000036.1, from coordinate 8,863,218 downwards.
AGCCAGAACATGAGACACTCTCACTCACTCATTCTCGATACCACTTATCCTGGACCTGGAGCTTATCCCAGGGGACTCGAGGTTACACCCTGTACTGGGTGCCTATTCATCACAGGGCATAGGAGTACACACATTCACTCACACACTATGGTGAATTTTGGAAATGCCAGTTAGCCTACTCTGCATGTCTTTGGACAACGGGAGGAAACCAGAGTATATGAAGGAAACCCAACAAGCACAGGGAGAACATGTAAACAGATAAAAGGTGGGATTCGAACCCTCAACCCTGGAGGCGTGATTCCACAGTAGACAGTGATTGACGAGACAGTGATTGTTTGCTTAAATCACCCGAATCTAAACTCCAAAAATTGTCCAAATGGGAATTAGTTTATGAGAGGAAATCCCAACAGTGAGATGAACAATGAGTCATTTCCTGCTCAATTGAGCTCCGTGCTTGTTTACGTTTAGATGATATTGTCCGGAGAAAACAGGCTGCATTTCTTCAGCATCCTGTTGTTATAAAATTGAGCTTTAACATAACCTTAGTCTCATAAGTCAGACATACAGCACTGCAGTCTCTAAGAGAGGCATCATCTGGACAAATCAGTCGTCTTACTTCTTGGCAAGAATGTATTTTAAGAGAGTTCACTGGTGGAAAATCGTCCTGAGTGTGCAGGCCTGGAGGACAAAATGTCAGCCTGATATTTACGGGGGGGGGAATGCTGCGCAGGCTTAGTGGACTATTCTTTATCAAACGCCCTGCCGCAGCCAATTACTGTCTCTTCCCCTGAAAAACAAGCTCGCTCGTTCTCTGTCCTTGGCATGCTTCTGTAGTGAATCAGAGTCCTTCAGCCACAAGTGCTATCTTATCAGTTCTGCTGAAGTGTCCACACAAACGCAATGTGTGTGTGTAGGAGAGAGAGAGAGAGAGAGAGAGAGAGAGAGTGTGTATACACTAACCCTTGTACATAATGACACTGCAGTCTCTGACCCCCTCTTGTGGTTCTCTGACTTAATGCATTCATCCTCACTAGAACACCACAGGGTGGAAAAAAACTGGAAGTACAATCAGAAAACTTTGAGCATAGCTTCCCAACTAAGTACCGCAATAGTGCTTATAATGGCTGTCTAATAAAATAAGCTTTTGGATAGATTTCAATTGTGTTATCCTGCTAGAGGCCACTGAATCAGGCAATACTTGGTCTTCAACAATTTCTGGTAGGTGTTACATGTCAAATTAAAATCTTCATGAATGCCAGGAACAAGGGTTTTCAGCAGAACATTGCTCAGAGCATCACACAGTGTTTGCCAGCAGTATAGTATACACTATGCCTTCTTCCCATAGTGTATCCTGGGGGCCATCAGTTGCTCAGGGTATGATGCACACACACACATAACACACACTATGCTATCCACATGATATAAAAGAAAACGCGATAGTTCAAACCAGCCAACCGTCTTCTATTGCTCTATGATCCAGTTCTGATGTTTCCTTGTCCACCATAGAAGGTTTCAGCAGTGGACTGGGGTCAGCATGGCCGCTCTGACCCGTCTGTGGTTCCACAATCCCGTACACAACAAGCTGCTTCCATAGCCAGAAATAACTTTTTTCAACAAATTATGCTACAGTAGCTCTTCTGTGGGATTGGCCCAAACAGGCTAGCCTTTGCTTCCCTTACAGATTAATGAGCCCGGAACAACAATGACTCTCTAGTCATCCTTCCTTGGAATACTTTTGGTCTGTACTAACCACTGCATACCAGGCACACCCCAGAAGACCTGCTGTTTTGGAGATGCTCTAACCCAGCTTTTTAGCCATCACAATGTGGCCCTTGTTGAAGTCTCTCAGATTCTTATGATTACCAGTTTTTCCTGCATCAACTGATTGTTCAATTGCTGCCTAATATTTTCTGTCAAATGAGGAGATGGTCAATGTTATTCACTTCGCCTGTCAGTGCTTTTAATGTTATGGCCGATGGGTGTAAATACTAAATGAGAGATGGTTGGTGCATTGAAAGAACCAGTGCCACATGGGATGAATTCAACGTAAAAAATAAAATAAAATAAAAAGAGAGAGAAAGAGAAAGATGAATGTATAACATATGGTGGCTTCATATTTTAAGCTTCATTTATAAGAGTCGAAATATCTTAATTAAATGTGTGCATTTCATACAAAATGTATATTTTTTGTTCTATTTATGTTTTAATTATTTTTTTTATTTAGTCATACCCAATTTCCACCTGTCATTGGGGCACTCCCCCATCAAGGCCACAACTACCAGTGCCAGTCAGGGAGTGCCAGTGTCTATCACATGTTTCCTCCGAGCCACATGACGCCAATTTATTGCATCTTTTTCGAATTGCTCGATCGGAGGACATCGCTATCCTCTCCTCCTGCTCAGAACAGCTCACAGATGCACGTTATTGGCTTAGAGCCACGATTGATGTGAGAGTGCAGAGTGCCTCCCATCCCACCCCTCTGAGAGAACTCGGACAGTCAACTCTCTCCAGGCCCCGAGGCTACAGCATCACCCGGGGATCTCCGAATGATAGTTGTGTTGTGTTTTTAACAGAGTAGGTGTGAAAACAGAAATATTTTAAACCTTTTTTGACTTTTCATAAGTGCATCAGGTCGATAGCAGAGAAGTTATTTAAAAAAGAATTCTTATTGCTTCTCATGGTTTTTGGAATTTGGTATTGATGAATCACAAAGGATGAAGAATGCTAATGAAGTGAGACCTTGTCTGAAAAAGAAAGAAAAACTGTTGTCACATGTCACTAGTAAGCAATAGAGGGCATTTAGGGGTTAAAGTTTGTTGAACTTTATTGGGGAAAAAAGTGATCGTGCTCAATCGCAGCAGCAGAGAGCACATACATATGGATACCAAGGATGAAAACACAGAAGGTTGTAGTCTTCTCTACAGATGTACCATGTTTCTGTCATGTTGATAACATTAAACGAATTTTAGACAGATGTTTTTCTCATCATGGCTACAAGTCAGGCTTGAGATCAGGGATGAATCATGTCGTCTGTGACTGTCAGATACATACAAATGAAGAGACTCCATACCAGCCGCCGTCTCCGATAACTCCAATAACTGTCTAGACACTTCAGTAACCTTTAATCCTTCCATGGCTATGTTGAAATTATTGAAAGTATGAAAAGAGTTTCCTGTAATTGTAAATTTTATTGCCATTGTACTTTTTATCATTGGCTCAGGAATCAGATGGAAAAGTGTAAAATGTATTACTTTAAAACACTTTCTTTGTAATTGTGTTGGAGGTCTACACTGAGTTCCTGGTGTATTAAGTAATAAAATGACATAAACTGGTAATAATAAATGTCAGTTACGTGTGTGACTTTGCAACGTTGAGCTTTAAAGATTACAGACTTAATGTCTTAATTTCTTGTTTCAAAACTGCAAAACCTTCAGGAATCAGATGGAATTATGCTACAGTAGCTCTGTAGCATAATTCCATAATTCTCAACCCACTATACTCTCAGGATCTCTCAGGGATTACCCACTTACAATTCTCAGACTCCCCAGTATGAGGGTCTGTGTGTGTTTGTGGAGTTGCATGTTCTCGCAGAGGTTTCCTCTGAGTGCTCGGGTTTTCTCCTTCCCACAGTCCTAAGACATGCAGATTAGACTAATTTCAATTTCCCACTTGCCAACAGAGTATGTGTGTGGTTGTGTGCCCTGCGATGGATTGGCACCCTGTCAAGGGTGTACTCCATCTAATCCCCCGAGTCCCCTGGGACAGTCTTCAGGCCTCATGCGAACTTTTAAAGGATAAGCGGTAAAGAGACTGAGTGAGTGAGAGAATTCCTCAAACTCAAACTCATAAACATGTGCCTTTTCTAGAGTTTCTAGAGTTTTTGTAGTTAAAATAATACATTACAGTAATATTAATCATCAAATACTATTATTTACTAAATAATATGGTATTCAATAATACAGTATATTGGAACTACTGTACAGCTCTGACCATAGTTTTAGCTATATTAATGTACTTGTACTTGCAGTATTGTTAATCTTATCCCCAAAACTGGTAATGTTTCTTTATTTATTGTCTAGAGTCTATTTTGTGTCTATAGTGTAAAAGCTTCATTAATAATTTTATTTATTATTATCTTATCTTATCTTATCTTGTTCTAATAGCCTACATTATTATGATAACAATAATTCTATATTGGTGAATGTTTTTGCCAGATGGTTATTTAGCATTTTTTGGCCGAAATCTCTAAGGTCAGCGCTTTGTAACATTTGTTCATTTTCCGTACCGCTTATCTTATGTGGGGTCTTGGGGGACCTGGAACTCTCCCAGGTGATTCATGAAAATAGGTACTGGACATCCTGAAAGAGGTACCAACCTACAGCAGGGCACAAGTTCACATACACACTCACACGGCCAATCACATGCTGTGACCAATGTTGAAACACCACATATCTGCCCACACTTCTGTCTTTAGACTGTGCGAGAAAACCAGTCTACCTGGAGGAAGCACTGGGAGAACATTCAAACTCCAAACACACACTGGAGCTGAGATCCATACTCCTAGCTCTTGAGGAATCGGGGCAATTGTGCCAATCTCCTAACCGCTTTTCAATTCCTAAATGTATTATAATTTTTTAGGATGTTTTGAATTATTACATCAAAAAAGGTGCTTTGCAGGGTTAAAGGTCAGGAAAGCGACATCAGAATGATCATCTGTCCTGTCAGGGGTACGTCACCATTTCTGGAGTAAGACACAGAGGAGCAGTGCGAGCTCATGATCTCCCTGACTGCAGCATGAAATTAGCCATTGTGTGATTAGGATACTGCAATGCTTCACTTCACAAACTGTATGGCTAATCATAGTAATTAAAGCTAAATGACAATGTACATCCTATAATTAAACACCACATGTACTTACAGTCTTTTGTTCAGGACAATATGCTGTGTTACATATTACAATGTTTTAAAAATTGTGGTTGTGATAACAATACAATGTTGATGATGCGTTTAGCTGATGGTTTGTACAATGATGATTTTATTGGCCTCAGTAAATAAATCTCCAGATAAATATAGCACCCTTGATGAGAGACATAGCATATATGTACAGTATATACTGGTGATGTACTGTATAGATACACCATTAAAGAGCAAACTAGACCAAATTATGTGTAGCTCTGCATAATAAGTGGGTTTCTTAAGCTGATTATAAACCGCAAGCACATACACCCTTTCCATGCTTCCAAAACTATATTGGAGCAATTCATCGCTGGAGACGAACTCATCAGTCAAGCATCTCTCAACTTGCTCAAGGCTACCACAAAGTAGGAAAGAGGAAAAACCCAGGAGTGCCAAGCGATACTGCATGCAATCTCCTGAAAACACTGATTGCACACTGTGTGTGTGTATGTGTGTGTGTGTGTGTGTGTTGGGGGAGATGGATTCTGTGTGTGTGAGTGTGTGTGTGTGTGTGTGTATGTGTGTGTGTGTGTGTGTGTGTGTGTGTGTTGGGGGAGATTGATTCTGTGTGTGTGAGTGTAAGTGTGTGTGTGTGTGTGTATATTGTGG
>JAQQZT010000036.1:8810432-8825895 GCA_030068275.1 Clarias platycephalus | reverse complement strand
ACACACACACACACACACACACACACACACACACACACACACACACACACACACACACACACACACACACAAAACCTAAAGTGCAACTCAAAGAGTGCTGCATATTTCACAGGCTTGTTCCAATTCTCGAGGAGGCAAGGATGAGAGGAAATAAGGAAATAACACACAACTGGGACAGGGTTTATCACTGCACACAAATACCCTAAAATGCCCTGCAAATAATTTGTATATTTTGAGACTGACCTTTGCGATGAAAGCTTGAAGGCCGAACAGAAACACAACATTCCATGTTCATCAGCTCATGCACTGAATATCTTTAATACAGGATAAGTCTGTTTATCTTTCTGTTCAGACTTAGGGTTTTAGTATCTGAATTAAACAGCTGGTGTGGGATCCAAAACATTTGTCCTGGTAATCCAAGAAAGAAAAAGTGGCCATGTTTGCTGTAAATCCACACAGCACAAGCCAATCATGTGTATCTTTGAACTGTATAGTGGAAGAGGGTAGTTAGTGCTTTTGGCAGGGTGTGTTCAGCTACCCTTTGACCTGGCATGAGTAGTGTTTCTAAAAATGAAGAGGCCAGCTTCATATGTCACAGAGGAATGTGGTCCTAGCCTTCACCTTTCCCAGTTGGAACAGTAGTCACATGATGGTGAACAAATAGCTAATGGGAAAATATAAGGGAGACAATCACTATTTCACATTCTATATCTATCAGGAGCTGGGCTCAGCCATAATACATTCATAAACAGATAGGCTTAAGGGCCTTGCTCAAGACTCCTAATAGTGGTGCAGACCTTCCAAAATGCTAACCAAGAATCATAACCATTGAATTCACCAGAGCACTTGCTTTAGACTGCATCCAGATAACTAATTAATTAATTTTCATATGAGACTGCTTTGATTTATGACTGATAGGGAAGACAGTTGTTTGATGGTTGAGGATATGGTGCTACCACAATGATCTACATACACTAGAACATGTAACTACTTACATGTGCTTCTGGAACGTCATTTTCCAGATTAATTCCCCCTTTTCTCTTTTAACAGCCCCCATTTTTCTGGAAAAGATTTTCACTGGATTTTTAAAGAAGTAAATGCAAGCTAAATTGGTGCAATATACTATATAATTTAAAGTAGCATGAATTTTCATCCTCATTGAAAGTTTTGTAGTGCTACAACATAGAACTAAAATGATTTACTCCACAGCCTACACAAACTACCCCATAATATTGAAACAGAGGGGAAATAATATAATTTGTTTATAAACAAAAACATGTTCAATTCAATTTTATTTATATAGCTCTTTTAACAATTTTCATTATTGCAAAGCAACTTTACAGAACCAATAAATGATGAAAATATGTATATGCTCTCGGTAGAACATTGTTTCTGGAAGGCAACATAGTGAGTTAAAAGAAAAGGAATCATACCTGAATAAACTGCATCATGAAGAGCAAGGAGCTATGGATGTTTGTTTTAATTATGGAAAAATTTAATTATGGTTTGTTTATTATTATTTTTTTATTACACACTTTGTATATCTCTTTTCAGATCATTATATGCATTATTTAAATATGGAAATAATATGGCAACACCTTGATTAGAATTAGTGACCTGGCATGGTGGGCAAATACAATACTTACAGTATGAAATGTATTACATAAATACTTTTGTGTGCGTGTTTATGCATAAATTTCTCCAAACCATAAACATTCTGGAAGTAAATGCTTTACACATTGTTTTAATGTGGCTTTGTTATGATGATTGTGAGTGATGTATTATGTAGCTAATCAAATAACAATTAATAGTAATTGCTAAATTGCTAAACAATTGATTGATTGATTGATTGATTGATTGATTGATTGATTGATTGATTGATTGATTGATTGACTAATTGATTTCCACAGGTCATGGCTATGGCTCCTTTCTTGGTGATTTTAGCCCAACTGGTATTATTTCCATCTGTTCTTGGAGGAGGATATTATGGCCACAAACCACATAATCAATTGCACCAGCCTGTACCTCATATACCTCACAAAGGTATAGGAAAGGAGATGCCTCATATGCAGTATCCACATTACAGGAAAGAAATGCCACAATTTCCCATGCATATGAACAAAGGCAAGGACAAAAAAGGTGATCACTTTATCATCCAACTTCCACTATGTATTCACAATATTTCTTTGTATCACTACATCATGTGCAACTTTGTACAATTATTCTTATGTATTCCTGCATACAGGTGAGACCATCCCTAGAGGTGAGCAGGGTATTCCAGGTGAAGTTGGCCCACAAGGTCTTCCAGGACCAAAAGGACCACCAGGGCCTCCTGGTCCTCAAGGCAATGGTATACCAGGCCATAAAGGAATTCCAGGTCCTCCTGGCCCTCCAGGGTTGCCTAGTGTTGGTAAACCAGGTGTTCCAGGCATGCCAGGGAAGCCTGGTGAAAAGGGGCCACCAGGAGAACAAGGTGAACAGGGACCACCTGGAGGAGAGGGGCTACCAGGCATGACTGGACCTTCTGGCCCCCCTGGACCCCCAGGCTCACCAGGAGTTGGAAAGTCAGGTGGACAAGGACCACAAGGACTGCCAGGACCCAAAGGAGAACCAGGCCACAAAGGTCTACCTGGTCTGCCAGGGCTGCCTGGACCTAAAGGAGATAAAGGAATCGGTCTGCCTGGGCCACAAGGTCCAAAAGGCCCACCTGGGCCCTCAGGACTTCCTGGGCATAAAGGATTGCCAGGGGTGGGCAAGCCTGGAGCACCTGGTTTGCAAGGACCACCAGGTAAACAAGGACAACCTGGACCACATGGACTACCTGGTCCAAAAGGTCAACCAGGCTTGGAGGGTAAACAAGGACCACAAGGACCACCTGGCATTGGGAAACCAGGTGACGGTGGATTGCCAGGACAGCCAGGTGCCCCAGGGCATAAAGGACTACAAGGGCCACCAGGTTTGCCAGGAAAGCCTGGATTACCTGGATTTGGAAAACCAGGATTCCCTGGGCCAAAGGGAGAAAAAGGAATGGGAGGCCTACCTGGTCCTCCAGGACCAAAAGGTGACAAAGGACTGGGAGGTCCACCAGGTGCACTAGGACCCTCAGGACCCAGTGGTCCTCCTGGGACCCCAGGACCAGCAGGTCTTCCAGGCGGTATTGGTGTACCAGGACCTAAAGGAGAGGGAGGTGAAGGTGGAGCAAAGGGAGAACCAGGGTCTGTAGGAGAGCCAGGACCACCAGGAATTGCAGGCCAACCAGGTCAAGAAGGTGAGGATGGTCAGCCTGGGCCACGGGGACCCCCAGGACCTATTGGTCCCAAAGGAGAAGGAGGAGAGAAGGGTCTACCTGGAACACCTGGTCCTCCTGGCATGCCTGGTCTTAAGGGTGAAGGGGGTAAACCTGGCCCTGATGGACCTCAGGGTCCTAAAGGCATTCCAGGGTTAGTAGGACCAGGGGGACCAATTGGACCACCTGGACCCCCTGGGCATAAGGGAGAAGCTGGGTCTCCTGGTCAGGCTGGTCCTCCTGGTGAGGGAATCCCTGGTGCTAAAGGCCCTCTTGGCCCTCCGGGGCCTCCTGGCCTAAGTGGTTCACCAGGCCAGGCAGGCCAACCAGGGCCCCCTGGACCTCCAGGACCCCCAGGATCCCCTGCCCTACACCCTGACCTCATGGGTGTTCTGCCAGAGATGGGGCCAGCCCTGGATGGAGTGAAAACTAGTGGGTATACGAAAGGAAAGTATGGAGGCGGAGCTGATATAATGGGCTCCAGTGGTCTAGAGATGCCTGCATTTACTGCACAACTGACTACACCTTACCCTCCTGTTGGTACACCAGTAGTATTTGACAAGTTACTGTATAATGGCCGACAGAACTACAACCCACAGACAGGTTTGTTCACCTGTGATCTTCCTGGTATCTACTATTTCTCGTACCATGTTCATTGCAAGGGTTCCAATGTGTGGGTGGGTTTATACAAAAATGAAGAACCTGTGATGTATACATACGACGAGTACAAGAAGGGTGTCTTGGACCAGGCATCTGGCAGTGCTGTAGTTCCGTTACAGCCAGGAGACACTGTACACATTCAATTACCATCTGACCAGGCATCTGGACTCTATGCAGGACAATATGTCCACTCTTCTTTCTCTGGTTTCCTACTCTACCCCATGTAGATCAATAAAGAAGAAGAAAGCACAATACATGCAATTGAAGCATAAATTGAGGCATAAAATCAAAAGCATTTACATGGTTTAAACATCAAATTTACAGGAAAAGACCTTATGAAACTGTTCCTGTGCATTCTTGCCAACGATCATGCATATGTCTAGTATTGTGTATATGCAGACACTATACTACCTTTACAAAGACTCTAGAAACAACCAATTGCATTCAGTTCAGATATTATAACTGGAGATTTCTGGAAGGAGTCATGCTAATGTGGTGCTAATATATTCATATTTGGTTATTGAGCTTTAGAGTGTTTGGGACACATAGGAGAATTTCCTATTTTATGACAATATGCCATATGTAGGATGACCAAAATGGCAGCTGCCCAAAGATAAGAAGACAAACTTATTTTCAAAAAAGATTAAAATGATAAATTAATTGTTCTGACATATTTAAATATTTACTGAAATGTACTGTATAGTGAACATATTTTAAAAATGTACCATTTCGTACTAATGCCTTTCCTTTATATTTTTATCTAAGTGTAATGTTTTTGCACAGACATAATCTTTTTACACCAGTTCTGAGTGAATAACAAGAATAACTGTAATGAGAGCAAGTGTATATGTGGTGTGTGTGCACATGTACATTCGTGCATATGTTGTCACAACCTGCTTGTGAAATTAAGTGAATTGGAATAATTTGACTTTTGAGAGGTACCTTATCGCTCACTCGTTTTGAAAACCACTGAATAGATATTATTAAAAATTTAAGTTAAATTTGGGAATTTAAGCCCTTATTCAAATCTTTCATGTTTAACATGTCCATACATTTCAGTGCACATTACATTAAAACAGCTTCTATCCATATTACTATTCTTCTCCTTTGCATCAATCTCTTTTTTATGCCATACATTTCCCTTAGAAAAAACTTTCACCTGCTTGATTAAAAGGGTTTGCATAATTTTATTTTAGATATTTACTTTGTCCCTTTGCATAAATAGTAAAAAAAAAAAAAAAAAAAAAAAGAAGATAAACCAACAAGAAGTCAAATCAAAGTTGTTGTTTTTAAAAAAAATAAATTTGTGATTTTTTTTTTTTTTTTTTTTTATAAATAAAGGATTTCTATCCATTAGAAAGTGTGTTTTTATTAAAGAGCGGCAGTTGCACACATGCATAAGTACAGAATATAAATTATGAGAAAATCATGAACACATGGAAAGTATATTGTGGTAATTAATCATAGAATCAGTAATGGTCATGCTTTCAGATTTTGCTTGTAATTGTAAAACAAACATAAGTAAACAAAAACTATAACATGTTATAACGTGCCATTTTAAGGGTGGGTACTAATAGTCTGTGAAAACTAAATAGTCTATGACTTGAATAAATAGGTCTACATGAAAAATACAGGATATTCAATGTTTTTTGAATATTTAAATATCACTGTGCTTCTCATAGTTAGAGAATTAAAAATATACAAGTAAACAAGTAGCAAGAAAATAACAAGTACAGTATCTAATATAGTAGCCCATTAGAAATGCATAAGCCATGTAATTTTTGTGCCTGATACACTTACCAAACATCAATGCCACACACATTATCATAGTAGTACAAATAATATTTGACGTTCCTGTGATGGTACCTTTACATTTAAGAGTTGAGGTAGAGGAGGGTTGATAAAACTTTGCACAGCAACAGCAAATATTAACATGTTTAATATTAACATATTCCAATCTTGCATGAACACAGTAAACTGTGTAAACACAATATATACTAATAATTGAAAAGAAAAAAAAACGGGAAAGATAGATTTTTCTAGATTTAGACATTTTTTTCTATATGTATATGATTACAGTAAACTAAAGATTGCAAACAAAGTAGAAGACCGTGGTAACATCCTACTGTATATTCACCAGGTTGTCTTATAACTCTGCTTTGCTAAGATTATTTAAATTTAAAGTGACATAATGTTTGGTATGATTTTGAAATAACTTTATTATTATGTTAGAGTTAAAGTATGTTAGCGTAGTAGGTCTTTGTGTACGTTGTATACATACTGCATCATAAACATGGTAATATATTAGTCATGACAAATTTATACCATATAAAAAAAATACAAGTCATAGCATTATTCAAAACTAAATATTTTTGGGATCGTCTTCACATCCTGTAATGATAATTAAGTTTCTAACAGGCATTTCTACTGTAAAGGCTTAGTGACAATTTTAAGCTTTTCCTTATCAGGCCAGAAAATATATGTAAATTTTAACCTCAAAATTAAAACACTTCCAGGGTCAGATATCACAGGCAGTCTGTGTGCATGCGTGCGTGCATGTGTGTGTGTGTGGATGATCTTACTGTGTTCGAAGATGTTTCCTCTGGGAATGTCCACATGGTTTCCCCATACAGTCAAAAGACATGTGGTGTTGTCTGATTGGTGTTTCCAAATGATATGTAGTGTATGATTGCGTGTGTGAGTTTGTGTGTTTCACCAGTGTATTTCCACTGCTTTTATACTTTATAATGATCAGCCTGTGATGGGGCATTGGTGGCTCAGTGGTGGCTTTTTAAACCTACTGTACCAATGCTTAAGTCCCAGGTTCAATTCTCAGCCAGTGCCCAAACCCCAGCCACTGGATGTAGTGGCAGTCCCAAGCCCAAATAAAATGGCAGGGTTGCATCAGGAAGGGCATCCGATGTAAAAACTCTGCCAAAGTTGTGTGCAGATCAGATAGTCTGCTGTTGCAACCCTTTGACGGACACAGCTGAAAGACCAACAACAACCTGTGATGGGTTGTCTCCCCACTGACCCTGTCCGTACAGAGGATTATGCAAGCAGCATGCAAAAAAAAAGAAGAAAAAGAAAAAAACGTTCTGCCATTGTCTCGTTTTTTTAATATATATATATATTATTATACTATCTATTTTGTAGCTTGTAATGTACTTCCTATATATAGCTCATATATACCACTTCATCCTGTATTCATGGTGACTCAGGGCCTTTAGCCTATCCCAGGAGACTTAGGTCATGAGACAAGGTTCACCCTGCACGGGGCGCCAATCCATCGCAATTGTATTGTACTCAATCCTTTTTAAGTCATTTTATGAAAGATTTTCTCCAAAATTTTGCCCATTATTTACTATTATTTTATTTTTGTTCAACTTACATACACTCAGTCATAACATTATGCCTACCTGCCGAATATTGAGTAGGTCTCCGCTTTTGCCGCCATAACAGTGATGTTCATGTGTGTTCATGACCCCTTTCTATCACAACCAGAATTATTAACCTTTTCCTCAAATTGAGCTACAGTAGCTCTTCTATCGGATCGGATTACCTGGGCCAGGTTTTATCATGTGCATCAGTGATTCTCACCCCCCCATGACCCCGATGCCAGTTCAACGGTTTTTCTTTCTTGAATCACTTTTGGTAGATCCTGACCACTGCAGCCTGCGAACATCCCACAAGAGCTGCAGTTTTGGAGTTGCTCTAACCCAGTTGCTCTGACACAGTTTTGGAGTTTCTCTGGCTATTTTTTTCCCTTTAGGATTTTTCCTGATTTTCTCATTAATTTAGTCATAACGTATTCCCACCCACAGTCCCACATCAAGGCTACAACCACCAAACATGGAGGGCAAAGGCTAACAGGTGTTTCTTCCGAGCCGCATGAAGCCACCAGATGCATCTTTTCGAACTGTGAGCTCACACATCATTGGGGGTGGTGTAACACACACGGAGGACAGCACTATCTCCACCTTCCACTTGCTTGAGCTCACAGAGCCCCTGATTTGCTGTAGAGTTGTGATTGACATGAGCTCGCTAAGTGCTTCCCATCTCTTCCCTCTGAGAGAGCTCGGGCCAACCGGCTTTCTCTAGGCTCCCGGCTGCGGAAGACTATGAAAAGTGATTGAAGGAAGGAACTGGAGACAGGGATATTGGTGGCCATTGGGAAGCGAAGGCTGGGGAGTGAAGGCTGGCCCGTATAATCTGATGCAATAGAAGCGCTAGTGTAGATGAAATTGATGAAAAGCTTAATAATTCTGGTTGTGATAGAAAGGTATCAGAACACACAGTGCAACACTGTTATAGTTTCAAAACTCAATATTAAGCAGGTGGTCATAATGTTACGGCTGATCGGTGTATTTTAATTAAGTGGATATTCTACCTTTAATTAAAATATTTTGATAATTAAAAAAAAATTCAGTGTTTAAAAGAGCAAATCCTGCACATAAGAATCACTCCCAAGCCCATCGCAGGGTGTTGGTGTTGGTGATGCTGATGATGGCGCACGGGTGGATGTTGCGGCGCATCATCTTGGGGGCGGAGAGAGCGAGGAACTCCTTCTGCGCATGCGCGGACCAGTACGCTGCCGCTGACTGTAAAGCTATTGTTCAGCGCCTTGTCAGATTTCGCCGGGTTTTATTTACGTGCTTAAATAAAACCTCTTTCTTGTCTGCGCCAGCATTTCAAACTACCGACAGTAAGTATTGTTTGTTTTTGGATTTTTATTTATGTGAGCTCGCGTTAAAAATATATAAAACGACAAGGAAACCGAGAGAGAGAGAGCGAGAGAGAGAGAGCGCGAGCGCAGCTGTGTAAATTACCTAAGCAGGTGATCAGCAGGAACGCGCACGAGCTGTACTGTCTCGAGCCAGGCTGCAAACCGGATGTGATCTGAACAAAGGCTAACCAGTGTCTAATAATTACATTGTTTTAATAATTATAATAAAGGCTACATATAGGTGAGTGATGAAAGCATGCTCTGCTGTGTCATTCAAAATCACAGCCTGACCATTTAACAGCAGTGTAGGCCTTAAAAACGAGAACCACAGTGCAGTTTTATGCATAAAAATGGATAAAATATCCTAATACAGACCAACATGCAAGAAGTAAATAGACAGCCATAGTTTGTTGGCGTAATGGTTAGCACTGGATCTGTACTGTATGTTGGGAGTTTACATGTTCTCCTTGTGCCTAGTGGGCTTCCTCTGGGTACTCTGGTTTCCTCCCACAGTCCAAAGACATGCTGATTATGCTAACTGGCATTCCCAAATTGGCCCTAGTGTGTGAATGAGTGTGTGTGTGTATGTGTGTGCCCTGTGAAGGATTGGCACCCCATTCACGGTGTACCCCGCCTCAAGCCCTAATTCTCCTGGGATAGGCTCCACGACCCTATATACAGAAAAAAGCATTACAGACGATGAGTTTTCGAATAAAATGAATGCACCATAATTTAACACTATAGTTAAGTAAGCAAGATTTAGATATTAATACATTATTACTACTTTGTTGGATTTCATTTTGCAGCTTTAAGAGCAACAACTCTTAACAATGAGAGGGCTGTTTTCAGCAGATCTCAGAACAGCACTCACATAGATGTTTTTCAGAAGGCCCAGGCTGACCACATCGTGTCTCCATTGATGTTTTACTTTTTTCTTTAACCTGAACTATAATGCAGTATTTCAGGATTCCTAGCCATGCGACAGTCCACTCTCGGATTGACCGGCTTTTTTCAAAATCAGAAATTTATTTGGGATTTTCACTTCTAGGCATGCTTAACGATGGGGTTTGTTCAGCTTGAAGTAAACAAGTGATAGTCCTAATAATGGCAAAAAAAATTACATATACCTTTTTATCATAAACCTATAGGTGTCTATTTACATCTTGCATGTCTGGTTATTGTCTTTTATAATTTAGATTCAATAGCCTCATCTCCATTAGCCACAGTACCATCTGTATTCTAATATACTTTGTTATATGATTTTAAATGATACATTTTATACAGGGTGCATTCAAGTCAAACCAGGACTTATGATGACAGTACATATGTACTTGTGCATGAAGACATAAAACTGATTGACAGCACAAAAGGCTTCAAGCACAGCAACCACCACTGCAGGCATTCCCATAAACATTCAGTGATTAGAACGCTTGATGCTCGAAAATCATCAGATAACTTGTAGCCATCTTGTGGAAGAGACGCATCTGTCTGTGGAAACTATACACACAATCATTCACAAACACCACTTGGCTGGGAGTTATTGCTACATCCACTGGATGGTCCCAACCTCTCTCCAAGCCATTTCCACTTTGTATGGGCCAGTAAAGTAGTTCCTGGGAGGCTACCGTATCTTTTCAGACTTAAAACAGTAGTCCGATCATGAGAAAATCTCTACCTAAATCGCCTGAGAAATCTTCTACCTAGATGGTATCCAAACACTAGTGAAACTGTGAGATATGTGCATTAGTGTAGCAGGGGCTTATATAGGGAAAAACGTGGCTTAGACCAAATTAATATATTGGTCTGAATGAGTCTACTCCGTCAGGATATTTCTATAAGCACAAGCCTCGTCAAACTGGTCGTGGTGGTGGTGTTGCAGCTATCTACAGTGACGTACTCACTGTTACTCAGAAAACAAGACCCAGGTTTAACTAATTTGAAGTGCTTATCATGTTGCACTCAGTGAAATACATAAAAAACCCTTGCTATATTTTACCCTGGCCACCGTGTACAGACCCCCGGGGCCATATGTTGATTTTCTTAAAGAGTTTGGACATCTGCTGTCAGATCTATTGATTAACTCTGACAAAGTGTTGATAGTAGGAGACTTTAAAATTTATGTAGATGATGCTAACAACTCTTTAGCACTCGCATTTATGGATTTGCTAAATTCCTTTGGGGTTAAACAAAATATAAATGGAGCAATTTACCGCTTTAATCATACGCTAGATTGAATTATATCCCATGGTATAGATGTCTCTAATATAGAGATTTTACCTCAAAGTGATGATATCCACAGATCATCCCCCCCGATACACATGTGGACAAAATTGTTGGTACCCTTTGGTCAATGGAAGAAAAACTCACCATGGTCACAGAAATAACTTTAATCTGACAAAAGTAATAATAAATAAAAATTCTATGAATGTTAACCAATGAAAGTCAGACATTGCTTTTCAACCATGCTTCAACGGAATTATAAAAAAAAAATAAACTCATGGAACAGGCCTAGACAAAAAATTTTGACAACGTAGACAACCTTTTGAGGCAATCACTGCAATCAAATGATTCCTGTAACTGTCAATGAGACTTCTGCACCTCTCAGCAGGTATTTTGGCTCACTCTTCATGAGCAAACTGCTCCAGTTGTTTCCGGTTTGAAGGCCGCCTTTTCCAGATGGCATGTTTCAGCTCCTTCAGATCATAATATTCTCATAGATCGCTTACAACATCACATAGGTATTCAGGGACAGGCATTAAAATGGTTTAGATCCTACCTGTCTGATCGATACCATTTTGTAGATCTAAATGGAGCACTGTTTGATGTAATGCCAGTGAAATATGGGGTCCCACAAGGGTCAGTTTTAGGACCTCTGCTGTTCTCAATATATATGCTTCCCTTGGGTAACATCGTTAGAAGACATGGGATTAGTTTCCATTGTTATGCTGATGATACCCAGTTATACTACAGACTAACCCTAACTGAGTGTGTCCAGGATTTAAAAGATTGGATAAACGATAACTTTCTTTTCTAAATTCAGATAAGACAGAGATATTACTTATTGGCCCAAAAACCAGTACACAACAGCTCTCAAAATTCAGCCTACGTTTAGAAGGATGTTCTGTTACTACCAGCTCGAGAATGAAAGACCTGGGCGAAATATTAGATAGTAAATTGTCCTTTAAAAAAATCATATTTCCAATATCACAAAAACAGCCTTTTTCCACATAAGAAATATTGCTAAGCGTAGGAATGTTTTATCCGTATCTGATGCAGAAAAGCTAGTTCATGCATTTATGACCTCCAGACTGGACTATTGTAATGCATTACTAGGTGGTTGTCCTGCATCATCAATAAACAAGCTTCAGTTAGTCCAAAATGCAGCCGCCAGGGTTCTCACTAGATCCAGAAAATATGATCACATAACCCCTATATTATCATCCCTGCACTAGCTACCTGTTCAGTTTAGAATTAATTACAAAATAGTATTACTTACATACAAGGCTATAAATGGTTTAGCTCCCACATATCTAGCCAGTCTTCTGATACACTACAATCCACCACGCTCCTTAAGATCACAAAACTCCGTACTGGTAGTTCCCAGAATATCAAAATCTAAAAAAGGAGGTAGGGCGTTTTCATATTTAGCTCCAAAGCTTTGGAATAGCCTTCCAGACAATGTTCGGGGCTCAGACACAGTTTCCCAGTATAAAAGTAGACTCAAGACGCATCTCTTTAATTTGGCATCCCATAACCTCACACTCCAGTACATCTATCCCGAATGGCAACTACGCCAAGAAACTAGGTTTATTCCTATTGCCATCTTAGGGAGTTTTCCTTGCCACTGTCGCCGTCACCCTTGGCTTGCTCATCAGGGACAATCTAATTATTATCTAGACACATTTTTCTCACACATACAGTACACACTTCCATAAATTTTATTTTCAAATTTTCTTTTCATTTTTGTTAAGCTGCTTTGAGACAATGGCCATTATTAAAAGCGCTATATAAATAAAATTTAATTGAATTGGAAATAGTTTTTACTCTCATAATTGTGTTCTGTTATTCTGCAAGGTTTGACTTCCTGTGCAAGGTAATGTACACTGCTCATGCATATCTTTGCTCTATTGTACATCGTTGCAGACATGTATGTTATTATTTTATCACTTTCTTATACAGGAGTTAGCCATGACATCACGTGCTGGCCCAAGAGCTGCCGGGACTGACGGGAGTGACTTTAAGCACAGAGAGAAAGTGGCTCCTCATTATCAGATGAGGTATTATCATAGATGTTAAACACCCACTATTTTCCCATGTTTTCTTTTTAAGCAGTTCAGGAAATTTGTTATGGATGGTACAGTGTGTTATGTGATCACTGAGTATCTCAGAAAAATTTTTGAAAGAGGGAAATGTACAAAAAGTCTCCTGATATTACATCTTTTAATACAGTGAAAATTAATTATGTGTTTTTTTCTAGCATTTAACAACATGATCCAACATGATCTGAACCTAACTTGACGAATCTGTGTTGCAGTGCTTCATTAAAGTCTGAGATCAAGAAGCTGACCATCGTGCATCTAGTAATATGGTTACTCATAGCCTCCCAGGTGACAATCTCCCACTTCAAGTTGTTCTCCCATGACGTGGTGGCCATGCCCTATCAGTGGGAGTACCCATACCTCCTCAGCCTGCTGCCCTCACTGCTGTCTGGCATGGCCATGCCCAGGAACAACATCAGCTACCTGGTGATCTCCATGATCAGTGCAGGCCTGTTTTCCGTGGCTCCACTAATTTTCGGTGCCATGGAGATGTTCCCAGTGGCGCAGCAGCTGTACCGACATGGCAAGGCTTATAGATTTATTTTTGGCTTCTCAGCAGTGTCTGTGATGTACCTGGTGATGGTGATCGCCATTCAGGTGCACGCAGGGCAAATTTACTATAGCAAGAAGCTACTGGATGCCTGGTTTGACTCTACACAGGAAAAAAAGAAAAAATAAACAGACTGTTGATGAAGAACTGGTTACAAGTCATACTGTTGCACATTACTCACAGTTTTGACATGCATGGAATTATCAAAAAGGAATAATTGCACATCTAAGATCGAGTGGACTTACAGTAGATACCAATGAGCTCTGTTTATTTTTTATGCCGTGCAATATATTTAGACAGATTGACATCGCACAACAAATGAGCATTATACTGAATTAATCACCTCTGTCAGTCAGCTTAGGTGTGGCGTATACTGTAATTTATGTATAGGCATAGATTCGTTTATTTTACAGTTTAACAGCAAATCCCTAATCTTTTGATGCTCTCACATTGTATTTATTATTGTTTTACTGTATTTATTCTGTTTTAAACTATTGATACTATCATGTGCCCATGTTTTCCTTTAACATTTTAACATAATTAAAGTTCATTGCTTTGAATTAGACTAAACATGAATTTATATTAAAAGGGCCAGGGGTATATTATGCCAGCTCTTGTGTTTGCATAGGCCTTTACCTGGTACAATATGAACTACACACAGATGACCATTCTCTAAAATGATTCTTTAATCCATGCAGCTACTCTTACCAGTGGACACTGTTGAAATTATGTAATATATATTCACTAGATATACACTGCCTGGCCAAAAAAGTCACACATGTTTAATGTCGTCAGCTGAATTTTAAGATTATGTGTCTAAGCCTAGACCTAACCATCAGAAACAAATCCAAAGACTTACAGTTCAGTGATGTACAGATATAATAACTATGCATGATGGTTGCATCGCTTCATGCCTCACCCTTCTTACCCTGACACACCCATAGCTCTGGAATAGAGGCAATCTGAACTCATTAGACCATATGACCTTTATCACTTGCTCAAAAGTCCAATCATTATCCTTCTTAGCAATTTGAAGCCCTTTTTCTAATTAATATAATAATAGTGTGTGGAAATGCTTTTACTTTCACTATTAAACATGGTTATGGTTTTTACTGTTTAACTTTTTAATGCAATTTTACCATGCTCCAGGTTTTAATAATGCATTAAAGAGTTCGTAACCTTGTGTGTGCCTATCAGTAAATGTCCTCAGACTTGTTCCGGGTTGAAAGTGATCTGTAAAATTCACGAGGCCCGACCTAATAGATTTTCCAGATATGTATGGAACAATAGCATTCAGAAATGAACCCGGCCCTTCAAATTTCATTAAAGTTTAAAAAAAGGGGTTCATGTCTGTTGATTACATTTTAAATCATTGAAACACTTTTTTTTGCACATCTTGCACAACACAAGAAGGGATAAATGTTGATAGATGATGATTTGTGCAGAGGCAACCAGGTATAACAAAGAGAAGACGCACTGAAACTTTCCTATATGTATTACCAATTCTCTTGAAAGTATGTAACCCTGGTGGGTTTCTTTTCTCATTTTAGTTCAGTATACATTTTACCTGACAGGTCAAAATCAGGTTTTAAACATGAACCTGGCATGAAGTGGCTCTAGATTGAAAATGGTATTGTGTTTCATATACTATATAAGACACAGGAAATACAATAATGACAATAGGGCAGCACATCCAGGGTCAAGGGTTCGATTCCCACCTCGGGCATGGTGCCTTGTAAGTAATTGTCTGATCTGAGGTGATTTCTCCCAACTTGCCTGGTACTACTGAGACTGACTCTTGATCCCTCATAACCCTTACCAGGATGAAGCAATTACTCAAGATGATTAAAGTGCCCCTATTATGCCATTTTAAAGGTTGCTAATATTGCTTAATGAGTCTCTTAAAACAGGTTTACATGTAT
>JAQQZT010000036.1:8784624-8804809 GCA_030068275.1 Clarias platycephalus | reverse complement strand
AAAAGCTTTAAATCTTGAAGCACGTAAAAAGTCCCAGCTGGAGTTTAGGTAGCAGCGTGGGTCACCTGAAACTCGCCGCTTCTGCTTCCTGCTGTGTTTTTTTTTTTTCTTTTTTTTTTTTTTTTTCTATAGAAATGATTTAAGCATTTTTATGAATGAATACATCACGAAATTCACTAACATTTATCTCGAAAATTGTGGCTAGGAATATAGCTATATGATTCTGCTTTTCTAATGATTGATGTAAAGATAAAGATGTAATATTTCATTGCAAGTAATTAAATGGGAATCACTCAGGCTTGTGAAAACAAACAAACAAGGCTAAGAGTTCAGACAGCATGCCCAGGCTCACTGCTGACACAGAGCACATACGTTTAGCAGTCAGCTCCAGAATTATTGACTTCTTTGGTATAGGTGAGTAAAACCATAATATTGTTTTGTGGGTAATTAGGCAAATCGCACTAAAAATATAAATAACTTTCATATTTTTTTAATAAAGTGATTTAGCGTTTTTGAAATACCATTTAGTAGGGATGATGCATTATAATCCTGAGACCTAGGTGCTGATTTTTATTAATATTGAGGTGCCGTAAGTCTCATCACTCTCACTCTACCACCTCAAATGCCTTCGAGTTTTGAGACTAATCTTGCAACACTCGGCAGCGATGCTCTACGGCTTAGAGACAGTGGCACTGGATAGATAGAACCAAGAATTGTCTTGATTCAAGAGTTCATCAGAGGGACAACCCATGTTAGATGTTTTGGAGATAAAGTCAGCGAGGCCAGATTGAGGTGGGTTGGACATGTTCAGAGGAGAGGTTGTGAACATATTGGTAAAAGGATGCTGAGGTTGGAACTGCCAGACAGAAGGTCTAAAGGAAAACCGAAGAGGGGATTTATGGATGCAGTGAGAGAGGACATGAAGCGACCCCTGAAATGGAGGCCTTGTGTGTAGTCCTCTCTAATCGACTTCACCCCACAGTTGTTCAATGGCATTTTAGTCGTGTCTATAATGACCATGTCTAAAACTTGAGCCTATGGTCATTGAACTGTATATGTGTGGATATGGACACACATCCTGAATCAATATCCTCTTGAAAGACCCAACCTTGACCCAGTATTTCTGAATACCCTGAAATACTGATGGTGTGTATGATGAACCATATATCCGGGGGGAAAAAAGTTCATTGGACTTTCGCAGGAGAAACATTCTGACATCGTCACAGATCCTCCACTGTACATATCAGTGAGGTTTAGTTTACTTTCTTTGTAACAATCCTTGAACTACAAACCCACCTGTTACCAGAAAGCTCTATTTTTGACTATAGAACCCAGTTTAAATGAGCGTTTCAGTAGTCATTTCGAGGCACATATATTTGTGGATAGATGGGTGAGGGGGGCTTTTTGCTGGCATGGAGGCGGTGTCTAATTCTACATTTGGAGACTTGGTGACGTCATAAAAACATTTTTCTTTTCTAACCATAAACACTCACTGAGCAGGTTATTACTAGGTACTAGGTAGGGCCTTACTTTGCTCTCAACTCATGGCGTGGACACGCATTCCCCCGGGATTATGGTGAATGCCGACATGATTGGATTATACCAAACATAATTCTTGCACATTTTCAGGTGCACTTTCACGCTGTCACTTATCTCCTGTTCTACCACATCCCAAAGGTGTTCTACACAGAACATTAAATTCATTCCAAACTTGTTTTATGAACATGATAATGAATTTATACAGGGTGAAATTTTGACAGGGTGTATTATCTTGCTCGAAGTAGCCAGTAGAAGCAGGATGTAAATTAGCAGTTATAGAAATGCTACACCACTACCCATGCCATGGTCAGAATCACTGAAATAACAATTTTCCCCCCCTCCCATTCTGATGGTTGATATGAACATTCCCTGAGGCTGAATGAGTAGGTTTTTAAAGTGCTTGGTGAGTGTTTTGTTATGCAGTACGGCCAACCATAACAAGTGACCGCTTCAGTAATTTTATTCAATAATTTAGTTAGCACTAAAGGTCACGATATTATGTGCATTTCTATTTGTGATCATCAGTTACAGTCATCTCGAGGTCAAGTGTAAAGAAAACTGAGCACATACCAGTTAATTTAGCAGTTAAAAAATGCTACAAAAATAGGCAATAAAACAATACATAGTTGACAATACATAGCCGTATCATACTGAGTAGCTGTATTGCTAAATGATGGGTAATACAGAATAAGGACAGACAAGTGTGTTCAGTAAGAAAACGAGGGAAAGGTACATTTAACCCATGTGGTAAGTAATTAAGGCAGTTGAGTGGTGGTTTATTAACCTAAACCTGTGATTTCAGTTACGGTCATGTGCATGAACAATTCATGTTTCACCCTAAAGATAACATTTAAAGCATTCTATAAGTCTGTCTAGTAGTGAACGAGTTCACACACTTGACGACAGTCAATAAATATCCACCAGGGGGAGCCATAGGACACATTGTACAAAGGTACAAATTGGGAATTAAGTGTTCATGCTTCATTGGTGTAGGGATGTCACAAACTCTTGGCTTGAAAGTAAAAGGCTGCTTATCTGCCAATGTTCTCAGATGGTTCATCACATATGAACATAAAATGCATTTGTTGCATTTAGCTTCATAACTGTAACTTTAATTAACTTTTGCACGCTTTGTGTGTAAGGACATATCTTTTGGGCATTGTCCAAAGATATATTTTTTTCCAGCCAGATGAGGTGATTTCCTGTCCAATGTTTTGGTTGCAGCCCTGCCTCTTTGTGCCAAAGGGTCATAAAACGAGGTGACAGAGAACATTGGGAGGGGAGGGAAGATATGGAGAGTGGTGTATTTTCCAAGTCAAGCTTGTAGAGGTCAATTGCCGGTCTGTGACGTTTCAAACTCACGTGCATGTGTGCGTCCCAGACGTGTGACTTAAGTAAAAGACTGGGGCTGATTCTGCTGTGAGAGGGTGTATTGTGGAGCCTGAAACAGTTTGAGCAGACAGCCTTGTAACACTCAGTTGCAATAACAGGGTAGTCTGCTCTTTTCAGCAGAGGTAGTAGAAGTACACAAACTCAATTCTCAAGTATTTGCCAAACATCGCACTTCCAGAATACAGTAAGGTTAAAAGACTTGCCAAAGCATGAGATTCATAGGCTTGTTAAAAAAATATCTTATTGGTGGGAAACCCAAACCAAATGTGTAAAAGTTAACAACTCTTTTGCTCAGTACATTAGCTAGCTAGCTAGATTGCTTCTAGTCTTACATTTCTAAAAGTGTAGATTAGAAAATCAATGCACTTTTGGGATTGACAGCCAACCATTTAAAATGTAAGAAGTAAAAGTTTTTTTTTTAATATAAAAAAATCTATTGAGTTGAAGTAAAATGTATCACATTATTGAAAATACGCAAGTATAGATGCACATAAAAATACTTAATTACAGAGTATCTGTACTTTGTTACTTGCCGCCTCTGCTTTTCATTGTGTTGCACCTATTTGCATCTCTCCCACTGAGAAAAATGATTGCCTGCGTTTTCCACAGTGAATGGGCAGCCACGACCACTGGAGTCATCTCAGGTTAAGCACCTGCGCAAGGAACTGATCCAGCTGAGAAACAGAATCAACAGCCTGCTGGACAGCCTGGAGCCACCGTCAGAGCATGCGCTGGAGAACAGCAACCCTGAGACCGGTACAGCACGACAAACCCAGTTCTCCTACATTCCTGCGTCACAATAGATACAGTATGATTCACGATCCAGAAATCAGCGTCTTTGAAATTGGAAACTATAATTTTATTTTGTCATTTGTCACAACATATACAATTAAAAGAAAAGAAAAAAATTAAGGATATGGAACAGCAATATTGTTTGAACAGTTAAGAAGACTAGTTTAGTATAGGTTTATTACAGTGTGTTATTATAGGCACTGAATAACAAAAAGCAACAAAGCAGTACATTGACTACTTCACTACCAGTCAAAAGTTTAGATGTATTTTTCTACATTCTAGAACAATACTGGAGATTTCCAAAATCTGAAATAAAACACACAGATTTGAGTAATTAATAGGCGTGGGAATCACCAGTCACCCTCGATACAATGTTATCACGATTCTTGGTTGCCGATACGATTAAAATATTGTATTGTATAAAGTATTGCGATTTTATAAATAGCCTGTTTTCCACATTTTCACCCAATTTTTATTACAGTTTTAAACATTTAAAAAAGTGAAATGATTAATTAAATGTAGTATGTTCCTTATAACATTTGTTTTCTCACTTAAACAATTATTTCACTTTAAGCAATTTCCCTCTGGGATTAATAAAGTTCTTTGAAACTTGAATTAAACACCAAGCACAGCATTTATACAATACAAAATAACTTAAAATACAACAATTTAACATTTAACTGAGCAGTATGTGTCTGTCATCCTAGGGCTGCTCGATTATGGAAAAAATCATAATCACGATTATTTTGGTCATGATTGAAATCACGATTATTTTACACGATTACTCATTGACTTTGGAAATATGTTGCATTTATTGAACAGAACAGTGAATTCTCCTTAAAACAGATTAAGACAGATAAAACAGATCAAGGCAAACAAGATCAACAATGTAGTGCACTTCCACAATTTTTTGAAAACAAGTAATAAATAAAATATAAATATTAAATAAAATAATAAATAAATTAGTCCAAAATAAAGTGGACTAATGATGTGAAGATGGCTTTTTCTGCCATCTTCACTCGTGCTGATTTTTAAATGCGATCAGATACACATACGTAACTTCTTCAATGATAGTATAGAGTGAGAGAGTTCGGGCTTCCGGAAGGGCGGAAGTGCGCGCGCGCGTCAGAACGCAGGTCAAAATAACTTTAAAAAAAAAGTGAATAATCGTTTTTTTCGATTACACCATTTTTGTGATCGTTGAGACCCGAAATCGCAATCGAAATTCAATTAATTGCAAAGCCCTATGTCATCCTGTGTCATTATTTCTAATAATAATAAAAATTTGGCAAATAATTAATTCCTACCACATGGGATGAAAATGTGTGTAAATATACACCGTATTATTGTATGATTATAAAGAAACGGCAATGCCTAAGCTCCTCTAAAGCCTTTAACGCCTCCAAAGTCTCAAAACCCAAAAGTGAGCTTGTGGATTGAGCGGGTGCGTGTGTCTTCTCACACAATTTTCTATTAAATTGTGCTCGCCGTGTTTTGAGACCTGTATAAGTGTGAGTAATCAGTGGGTTTGAGACTAAATCACTCAGAGTTTGGAGAATAAGGCAGATTAGTGGCTTTTAAACTTAATGATAATGTAATGCCATAAAAATGTGTTTCTGTTGCTCCACTTGGAAGTTTCTGTGCTCAGTGCAGAATCGGTCGTATCTGAGGCTGAACAGCCGATCACCGGTCAACCAAACGGAAAACCAGTAAATTCTGGTCACTTGCCGATCGACCTGTTTATCTCCTTTAGAAACGTAAGATGTTTGAAAAAAAAAATCGATTTTCTACGATACATGAATCAACACACAAAAGAATTGCAATTCATAACTATTGATTTTTCCACCATCTCAAGTACTTAAGTAACAACAACAGTCAGTTGTTATTTTAAGACATGAAGGTCAGCTATTCTGGAACAGTATTTGTCAAGTGCATTTGCAAAAACTCAGCAAGCACCATGATGAAACTGGCTCTCATGAAGACCCTCCCAGGAAAGCAAGACCAAAACTTAGCCTACTCAAACTTACTCAATGTTGATTCATGAGGCTTTACTCAGCGTAAGAAGCAGATACATCTCAATATCAACTGTTCAAGGGAGATTATTGCATATTTTTGATACATTCAGCATCGTTTTTACATTGTAGAAACAATTTAAAATCAGGAACGACCATGGAGTTAGAAGGTGTGTCCAAACATTTGACTGGTAGTGTATGTACTATAATGCTTTGTGTAAGAATAGTTTTGAAGCTGGTTACATTCGCTGTCCCTGTGTTATTTTGAAGTTTCATACTGCACATACTTTATTTTCATCTTATTTTATTTCACTCTTGTCAAGTGCTAATCATAATCAAAGCTGTTACTAATACTTAAAATTAATCGCTTGTGCATGTCGTCCAGAATGTGTGGAAACTGTAGACACAGCAGCGAAGCAGGCTCCTCCAGTCAGTGCTGCTAGCATGTCTGCCTTTGACCCTCTGAAGAACCAAGAAGAGGTCAGCAAGAACGTCATCTCAGCGTTTGGACTGTCTGAAGAGGCTGCTCCAGGTACACAAATTAACTTTTAGAAAAGTAAAGCTTTTTCTAAAGCTTGTCCATTTGTCAACAAGCTTTTATAGCCCCTTATTAAAATGCTTTAGTCTGAGTTGCGAGCCAAGAAAGCACCGCTGTCTTCACTTCGTCAGAAGCGAATCTTCGTCCTCGTAGGGCTGCTTTTAGGGGACCGAACAGGTGAAAGTCCGATGGAGCAAGTTTAGGACTATACGGAGGATGCTTTAACACCTCAAAGCTAAGTTTTTGCAGAGCGTCGCCAGTGTGTCCAGAAGTACATTGTCATGCTAGATCACAGCGCTCTTGGATATAACAGTCCTCTGCAATTAATCACAAGTTTAGGCTTCAATAAGCATCTCACTGTAACGAGCACTGTCAATTGTTGAACCTTTTTCCCTGATAATGTTCCAGTACTGGCCCGTGAGAATCCTAGGAAACTGTAAACATAAATTTTCCAGCTGATGGCTGACTTTTTAACTTTTTCTTGGTTGGCGATTGAGAATGTTTCCATTCTATACTCAGCTGTTTACTCTCAGGTTTTGTACTGATGAGTCCATGTCTTGACACCAGTAATGATTCTCTTTTAGAAACTTTCGCCTTCGCTAGAGTATCAGTCTAAGTTTTGTTTGCAGATATCCTAACGGTACACCCTCAGACCATTAAAAAAATAATAATAAATCACTGCATGTTGCTCTTCTTTCGTGCAAATCACAAGTGATAAACTCTTCTGTGGTACAAAAAAGACTGCTTCAAATGACGAAATCTTTATTAGGGTAGCATTAAAGCACTATTAAATTTGTTTCCCATGATGCAAGTTAAATGTTTAATCTTATAATGCAGCAAAGTCAATTCTCAATTTAACATTGAGTTGTAATATTATGCAGCTCTAGGACTCATGCACACTGTAAATTCCATGTGAGACAGAAAATAAGTACAGAGAAGTGACCGACATGACTGCACAACAGAGATTTTGTCAATTAACTATTAATGCTTAGCTTATGACTGAACAAGGCAGTTGGACGTCGTCTTGTTTTGTTTTGCAGTGGCACTTCATATGTTGAATCATGCCATACACTCAGCTGAAGAGGCAGATGTTTTGAATCGGATTCAGGATGAATAAAAGCATGCTTATGTGTCCTCTCAGTGCCGATTTGTTTTTAACAAGCCGTGTCATGAGTTCGCAGCTCGTACCAGAGAGGATAGAGCAAAAACAAACTCTCATTTCTGAGTTAATGTCTCTAGCTTTGTATCTAGCACTCGCCGATCCAGTGAGCTGCCGCCGAATAAATAATTTACATAAAACGTCCGAGATTGACAGGCCTCACCAGAGAAACCTGCTAAAGCTGCAGTAGTTTTTACAGTTAGACAACTAGAGCAAAACCAAGCATATTTATTTGCTTTTTCAAGTTGCTCATCTGGACCATAGCCTATAAGTTGGTGACTCCTGACTCTCTCTCTCTCTCTCTCTCTCTCTCTCTCTCTCTCTCTCTCTCTTAGTCCCAGTCCCAGTCGCAGCAGTAGCTGCAGTGGAAGAGCGCTCTGGTACTCCTGACAGTATTAACTCATCCTCCTCTGCAGCTCATCCTCCTGCTGGGGCTCCTCAGGGTGCCCCACCTTACGCAGGGGTACAGCAGTCTCCTGCCACCACAATGGATGGTAAATATACCCCCCCCCCCAAAACCACCACCACACACACAGACACACACACACACACGCACACGCACACACACACGCACACATTAGAATAAGGACTCTGATGATGCTTTTGAGTCTGAACCAGAAAACTGAATTTTATTTGTGAGTACCCTCAGCATAGAGGCCACATCTGGACCACTGATCAGTGGCAAGGGAAAATAGACAAACAGAAATTAAGCAAATAATGCATGTAAATAAACATTAATAGGACAATAAACAAACTCTGCCCTGTTTCCACAAAGGTTTCACGTAAACAGAAGTGATGTATAAAATTAACTAATTCATCCATGGTTTGGAAGGAATGTGTATGTTTAGATAGAAACCTGCAGTAATAGCAAAGTTCGGTCCTGTGTTCGGACGCGAGCGTTCAAACCAAGTGTAGAAAACGCTCCTAGAGGAATTTTCGAAGTAAAGGGCAGAAAGAGAAAGTCTGGGAATGTTTGAGTTTTTAATCCAAATAAATACTCTGTATATTTCAGTTAGTGATATCCTGATGTTTGGCAACATAATGTCACACCTGCACCGGTTTATCCACACACAAGCACGTCTGTGTCTAGTCTTCAGAGCGAAGAATGAAAGAAAATGAGGTTAGAAACACTGCAGACATGCTTTAGGAAATCCCCGGTGCATATAGAATCAGACTGGAACTCGCATTCTTTTATAGTTAATTCATTTCTCAGTAAAGAGAGAGGGGTCACAGGCGCTCAGAAAATACTTAAAAAACAAAACCGAGTCAGCTGAATAAGAGCTGGTGAGGAGCGTCATGTTTTCCTCTGTCATGTTGCATTTGGTTCTGTTTGGTTTCCACAGAGCTCCCATGTCGGTTTAGTCCAAGTAAGGAAACTGTTGTGTTACTCATGCTTTCACAGAGTCATAATTCTTAGACCTTTGGTACTGTTCACTATTTTATTAATATCAATCCAGTAATCTGCCATATTTTAAAACTAAAACGCGCACACACGCACATTTCACATTTGTTACTTAGTGCTGCACACACAAACAGGCCATGGGGCCGCTATGACTTATCTTAAAAGAATTGTTCTGTTCCACATGGTCAGTTTCATGTGTGTGGGGGGATTTGTGTGGACATGATTGTGTGTTGTTTACGATGCGTGTCTGACCCTGCTAACAGGACGTTTGTTGGAAAGAGGTAACTGTTTTACTCCTGTGTCCTGACCATCTGGTCAACACAACAGGACACACTCACTCACTGCTGCACATATGTTTTTGTTTTGATTTTAGTTTGATGAGGAAGCAGAATAATAATAATGGCATATCGAGCTCATTGCTGCTTCATTAAAACTCCTATCAGTCTGATGCCACAGTGTGTGAAACACTTTGGTCTGTCTGGTTCCTAGGTCAGATGTATCAGCAGTATCAAGCTCCAGGTGGATATCCTCCTCAGCAGCCGGCCGCTCCTCAGCAGCAGTATGGCATGCAGTATCCTGGTAAAGTTCTTTACATGTTGTAATTCATTGTAAGTGGCTTATTAATTTCAGTGATGTGAGGTTTATGGTTACATATATTTATTTGTTTCTGTTTTTCCTCATCCTCAGCAGGTTATACTACTCAGCCAGGTGGACCTCAAGCCCCTCCACCTCAGCAGCAGTTCCAGAATTACCCCACCCCTACATCTCAGGCTGCTGCTCCTGGCTCCGCCCCTGGATTTAGTGCCCAGGCACAGGCCCCGCCACCTCCCCAGCCCCTGCCCCAGGGTGCAGGCCAGTACCCACCACCTCAGTTTCCCGCTCAGCCCTACACCTCCCAGGCCTCCCAGCAGCCAGCCAACTACAGCCTGACACCCGCCTCTCAGCAGGCCCCAGGGTATCAGTCTCGTCCTGGGTATACCCCGCCCCCAGGTGTGACCCCTCCCCCAGGCGGTTCCAATCCCTATGCCCGCAACCGCCCCACTTACGGCCAGGGCTACACCCAGCCCGGCCCCGGCTACCGGTAAAATCCAACTGTAGCACTAGAGCAGAACGGATCAGACCCTGACGACCCGCGTTAACGTTATGTGTGTGAAGATGTGTGAGTGAATGAGAGAAATTGGAGCTGTGAGTGGTTGCACAGATGAGACCAAACGGTGTAGGAGTTGAAAGCTGTGTGTGTGTCTTATTGGAGTGAGAACAACATGTGCATGTGTGTTTTGTTGTGTTTTGGCGTGAGTATGAGTTTTATTTTAACACTTGTCTACTCGTTGGTGTTATCGTGTGTTAAATCATGCATCAGCTTTCTGTTGAAACACTAGATATAATCACAGCTGATGGAAATTACATTGTTTAATTCTCTCCCCCCCTCCTCATTTTCTCCTTTTCATCATTCCCCCTCTCCTGGTTTTTACTAATAACTGACTGGCCCTCTGCAGTGGCCCAAGTCATTCTGTATAAACTGTAACATTTGTTTTCTGGAGGTGAATAAAGACTTTAAAACTAAAAATCAAATGTTTTTTTTTTCTTCTTCAGTGTTTTGGAGAGTGAAATAGCGATGGACACGTTCTACACGTTTTTGGCATAATTTCTTTGATTGTGTATACTGTGAAAATCTCTTAAATGGATACCAGCCTTGAACCTTTTGCAATGACTTTGTGTAATTAATGCAACTGGTTTAAAGACATAGAGAAAAACATTTATTTTTTTGTGCACCTTCATATAAAAAAAACAAAATATTCGGCACCAAAAGTAATACATTTTGTAGGTTTAAAAAAACATTTTAAATAGCATTAACATTGCAATCACTTGTCTTGTTACATCTTCAACAGCTGATCAGAAAAAAATCAACATTCATTATCCTTAACACCCTGCAATAATTAACCTCAGAAACTACAAAATAAGAATGAGGGTTTGGTGCATTTTTCTTTTCCCCACATATACACATACAGTATATATTAGCCAAATGATCTACATGTAGTTTGTGCAAAACTTGCACAAAAACTTCTTGAAACTATAAACTTCATGCTGGTGAAATGCATTTCTTTTAGACCAAACGCATAGATCTTCATCTCGGAGGTTTTATATTTTAGTGTGTCTATTAAACAGCTGCACAATATGACCAATTTCCTTTTTCAGCTTATGCTGTCTATTTTGCCAACTGCCAGGAAATTGCCCGTCTCTCAAATAATATACACATTTTAAACATTTAGGGAGCCTGCTACCCCGTACTTTCATAAACTCTGCTGTTTCTGTAAATGGCTGATAAATTTGTTCTGCATATAAATAGTATAAAGCATTATATATGCCATTAGATACTGCAATCTAATTTTCCCCCCCATTCTGTACATATTTATACATTGTCATCTCTCACACAGTATACATTCCAATCAGGCACATCCTCAGATAGCTTCAGGGGTCCTACCATGACCCAGGAATGGGGACTCCACACTCATACCAGGCTACATAGTTGATCTGGGTGCTACCACCAATCTTTCCAAACTTCACAGGCTCCTGGCGCATGGAGCGGAAATAACCTGAAGAAAAATAGCAATGTTTTTAAAAAAAGGCAAGTGCAGCCAATTTCAATAGAAATTACTTGTATAAAAAATAATAGCTGGCAGACGAGTCTGGGTCAAGTATGTGAAGAGTATGACAGTACAAATGGCTGCACCTTGTTTGAGTGGTAAGTGGTATTGGGATAGAGGGCCTCCAGTCCGTCCATCCAGGTAGGAATCAACAAACTGACAATGATCCTCTCCATACCCAGTCTCATCCCCAATGTTATAAAACTTCCCTATAGGTAAAAGAAACCATATGAATTTTTGCACATGCACATTTACATAATTTTTTAGATGCCCTTATTTATTGCAGCATATGCTTAGTAGTCTCTGTCAACAACATACCATCATGCGAGAACAAACAAGTCAGGGTCAAAGAATATTTTTATTTAGACATAAATCTATTCATACATATTTATTTTGCTTTTCCTTTCACAGTGGAAGGCAGAGGTCAGCACAGACTTCTCTATCCCAGGACAATTGGTCCTAGGTCTGACCCTGGTTCTGGGGTCGTGCCAGATAGAACTCTTGGAGCCAACCTTGGGGCATCCTCATAAGTTGGCCAAATAACCCCAACCGGCTAATCTAAACTTACCCGGTAGCAGCTCCACATGATTAAAATATAGGCATCACTCATGAGTAAGATCCCATGGTTCTTTTCCAATAGGTAGTCATGGCCTTGGACTTTTTGGTACTGATTTTTATCCGTCATTTCATACAGCAGCAAAATACAGTACAAGCCTTGTTCAGATTGTGGCAAGAGAACATCATGTGCAAGCAGGCAGTTTATCCCTTGGCCCATACTTGATACCCACTTATGTGTCCTGAATTAATGCCAATGAGAGCAGACAACTGTCACTACTGTATATAAAGATCAAATTACATCAAGATCTGGTCTGGGCAGAACTGGATTTGTTCTTCCTGAATCATCATCGTCATCTTCATCTATACCGCTTTATCCTGTATTCAGGGTCGCGGGGACCTGGAGCCTATCCCAGGAGGCTTAGGGCACAGAGGCAGGGTACACCCTGGACAGGGTGCCAATCCATCGCAGGGCACACACACATACACTTACTCATTCACACACTACGGGCAATTTGGGAACGCTAATCAACCTAACCTACATGTCTTTGGACTGTGGGAGGAAACCGGAGTACCCGGAGGAAACCCACCAAGCACAGGGAGAACATGTAAACTCCATGCACACAGAGACAGGAATCGAACCCGGACCCTGGAGGTGCAAGTCGACAGTGCGAACCACTACACCACCGTGCCTAAAGAAACCCTGGCAAAAAGACTGATGAGTGGGACTCCCTGTAACTAGAGCACTTATGTTGGCCCTGCTTTGTAAAGAACAGACCACCATCCTAGTTTACAAGTCCAAAGTTCTCCACAGACCCCAGACCTCAGTTACACAGACCTCAGTTAAGCATTTCACTGCATATCGTATTATGTATAACTGTGTATGTGACAAATAAAATTTGAATTTGAATTTGAATACCCACATCATCCCTGTCCAGATCTTTAAAAAAATTTTAATTGATGGCTTGCAACTATGAAGGATTATAACCACTATTGTAACCTCAACCACAGACATTTCTGGCAAAGAATGGTTTTCACTTAGTTAGGGACTTTACAGTGCTGCTTCTATTGCTAAAAAAAAGTGGTTAACCTTGTGCTGTACCTGTTAGAGTTCATAAAAACAGTTACATCACCAAAACAGTTTCAGCACTAGTTGATTGCAGAGGCAGTATAAACACCTCAACAATAAATGGGGTATAATGGGAGAGACCTGCCAAAAGCAAGTTCCGGTAGTTCACTTCCTGCTTACAAGAAATGACAAGAAACTATAAAAAAGCACCTGAAAGCCTCGAGAGAAAAGTCTTAGCGTTGTGAGAATCATCCTGACTGCGTGAAGGAGAAACCCACATTACAGAGTCCACTTTATACCTCTTTATCCTGTATACAGGGTTGCGGAGGGCCAGGAGCCTATCCCAGGAGACTTAGGGCATAAGGCGGGGTTCACCCTGGATAAAAGTGCCAATCTATTGCAGGGCACACACACACAC
The DNA here is from genome assembly GCA_030068275.1 of Clarias platycephalus. Lineage (NCBI taxonomy): Eukaryota > Metazoa > Chordata > Actinopteri > Siluriformes > Clariidae > Clarias > Clarias platycephalus. Next base: position 8,791,288 of record JAQQZT010000036.1, on the reverse strand, counting down.
ACGCTACGCAATATGGGAGCACCAATTAGCCTAAACTGCATGTCTTTGGACTGTGAGACAAAACTCACCAAGAACAAGGAGAACATACAAACTCCACACATATAGACCCCAAGGCGGGAATTGAACCCAGACCCTAAAGGTGCAAGGTGACTGTGCTAACCACTACACCCTGGTTTTACTTGAAGCTTTACAAAATGTACAGTAGTTATTTAAACTTGAAGCGCAGTATGTAATCATTTGGACTGCAGCCATAAAGAGCTAATGAGCTCTTTCAGTATCAGTGCAAGTTTTTGTTCATAGCTGGACGAACTTCTGCTCTAATGCCCAGGACAGTAAACAAGGTTCTGACCTTTTAGTGTGTCACTTAGGTAGATCTTGTATCTGAGTGAGTTGCAAAGTTGGATTCCCACAAACTTGCGATACCATGTCCGCTTCACAAATTGGTTTCCATTGCACTCAGAATACGAGTCTGCTTTAAATGAGAATGATGACCAGATGGCATTTTTACCTGTAAGAGTGAGATAATACAGACAATCGCATTGATAAAAAGAAATGAGCTTATCATTTAGAACATACAGTATAAGTGGAAACATTTTGCCACAAAATATTAATTTCATTAACAGATTACAGGATATCACTGCAATTGTTCAAAAAACAAAGAAGAGAGTAAATATTGCTCACTATAACAATTCATTTAAAACTCAAAACACCAGTGTTAGTTATTTAAAGAGGAAATTTGGGTGTCAGATTGTAATGTACAGAAGCACATTGCATTCAAAATAGAAAGACAAATGAGAAATCTTATATCTTATATGGCTTATGTCTAACTGACTAACTCTATTTACTAATAGTTAATCATAATTATGAGTTGGTAAGCCATAATTATGAGATATACTTTATGTACAGTGCAGTGGAATTATTATTTTTTGCATATTTGTCACACCTAAGTGATTTTAATATTGCACAAAGATGACCAAAGTAAATACAGAATACAGTTTTCATTGATGATATCATTTATTAAGGGAAAAAACTGTACAAACCCACATGGCCCTATTTGAAAAAGTAATTGCCCCTAAATCATGAATAAACAGTAATTTTGGAAGCTGAGCTAAATTTCACTTGCCACACCCAGACCTGATTACTGTCAGATCTGTTGCATCAAAAGATCACTTAAATAGTGATTCTGGCAAAGTGAAGCTGGCTAAAAGATCTAAAAAACAAACACAATTCGAGAACAGATGGGAAACAAATTAATTGACATGTATCAATCTGTAAATGGTCACCAAGCCATTTTTATGGCTTCGAAACTCCAATGAACCATGGTGAGAGCCATTATTCACAAATGGAGAACACTTGGAACAGTGGTGATGGCCGGCCTACCAAAATTACTCCAGGGTCCGTATTCACAAAGCTTCTTAGAATTCTCTGAGAGAGGTCCTAGCTTAACCTAAAAAGTCCTAGCTAAGAGTCCTAGACCAAACGTGATTTAAGAAACTTCTCAGAGCAACTTTGAGTAAAGAAAGTACAAAAACATTTATCTTAGTGAGGATGTGTGGTTGACCCCGTTGCAATGATGCAGCAATTCAAGGACTGTGATTGGTTGATTAAAAATTTACCTCTGATCTCTGTAAAGCAGTGTTTACTTTTAGCTTAATGTTCAGTGTTTGGAGAATATTTCTTCTTCCCACTATTTTGTCCTGTGCTATAGAAACTCTTAAGCCTCTTAAAAGTCCTCCTCGCTACTCTTAACAATTTTTACCATAAGAGCTGTTTTTAGGGATAAGATGTTTTGTGAGTCATTTTTATCTTTACTAAGATTTTGTCCTAAATTTAAGGGGAAATTCTAAAAAAATGTCATAATTCTAAGAATTTTCTTAGAATTTTGTCAATAGGAGCAACTTTTAGGCTTAAGAAGCTTTGTGAATACGGGCCCAGATGTTTCATGAATAATTTTTATCTTTACTAAAATGTGGTCCTAAATTTAAGGGGAAATTGTAAGAAAATGTAATAATTCTAAGAATGACTCATCTAGAAGCTCATAAAAGAACTCGGAACAACATCTGAAGAACTGCAGGCATCACCTGCCTCAGTTAAGGTCAGTGTTCATGATTGAACAATAAGAAAGAGACTGGGCAATCCATGGGAGAGTTCCAAGTCGAAAGCCCCTGCTGACCAAAAAGAACTTAAAGGCTTATCCCACATTTGCCAAAAAACATCTTGATTAGTCCCAAGACTTTTGGGCAAATATTCTGTGGACGGATGAGACAAAAGTTGTACCATTTGGAAGGTGTGTGTCCTGTTACATCTGGTGTAAAATTAACACAGCACCTCATTAACAAAAAAAACATCATATCAACAGTCAAACAAATTGGTGGTAATGTGATGATCTGGACCTGAATGGCTTCAGGACCTGGACGACTTGCCATAATTGATGAAACCATGAATTTTGCGCTCTACCAGAAAATCCTGAAGGAGAATGTCCTGCCATCAGTTTGTGACTTCAAGCTCAAGCAGCAGGACAATGATCACATCATCACGTCAACCTCAGATTGGCTCAAAGAATAAATAAATTAATGAATTATTTTTTTGTAGTGACCTAGTCAAAGTCCAGACTTGAATCCGAATGAGATAACCATAAACAGGCCGTTCATGCTTGAAAACTTCCCATTGTGGATGAATTAACAGAATTCTGCAAAGGAAGAATGGGGCAAAATTCCTTCACAGCAATTTGAAAGACTTATGCTTGATAGCAGTTGCTGCTTTTATTAGGTTAAGGGGCATTTACTTTTTCACATAGGGTAGGTTTGGACCGCTCTTTCCTCTTAATAAATGAAATCATCTTTTAAAAACTGCATTTTTTATTTACTTGGGTATGCTATGCTACTGTAAGTATGTTAGCAGTTGTAAAGAAAAAAAAAGATAAATTTTCCCTCTTTCTTTAGGCCAGTGAATAAGAGCTAAGACCGGTGGTGGTATTTACCAGTTCGAATTTCACTCACCCGAGGGTCCGCTGCAAGAAAAAAAGAGAATGTTAATGCCAGAAATATTACATAATCTAATATTTTTACCATACCGTGGGTATTACATCACTGTCCGGATAAAAGCGGTAAGGCTGTTAGAAATACATTTCTGCTGCCACTCTTAAATGACTTGTGCATGACAAATGTACATTTTCATCTTTTATTCCTTTTTTCCTTTCTCATCAAAATAGTTTTTACAGGTGCAAATACATACTTTCAGGAAATCATCACTCTCCTATGTTTAATAACTAGAGCTGCAATAACCCAGTACAGTAAAAGCATGTTTGCGGTCATAACTATTTGCCTGCATTCACTCACACTTCAACTTGAAATGACACTGGTCTGTTACGATGACATTGGAATACATAAATGCCTTATGTATGTTAAGACTGGACTTCCTCTCTGTACTGTGAGCAATGGTCTGTTTTTCATAAAGACCACAGCCTCGTAATTTATCAGTGGAGTCATGTGTTTTCTGTTAGCTGTTGGCATTAGGACAGATACTCTGGATCTAAGCAGCAAAATGAAAAGAGCCAAAAAAACTGGGCTAATTACATACATTTCAGCTTGGGAAAGGATAATTTAGTAATTTAGTAAAAACTGGCAAATGCTGTGTATGCCATTTAAAAAAAGAAAAAGACACCCTTTTGCATTAAAGCTAATAAAATATAATAGCAGGAAAGATCGACAGAGGGTCAGGCGAGTATTCTATTTATTCTATTTATATACTGTAGCACTTTAACCAATAGACATGTCAGAAGAAGCTTTACAGAAATCCAGATGAAGATTTCAATCCTTAATGAGCGGTGCAGATAAACCTTCAAAGAAACCTTCAGGAGAAATCATCAAATAAATAAATATCGGACAAGGCGTCATGGTGGCATCGTGGATAGCACTATTGTCTTAAACCTCCAGATTCCAGCTTCGAGTCCCACCTCCAATCTGAGTGCATGCAGTTTGCATGTTCTCCCTGTGCTTGGTGGGTTTCCTCCGTGTACTCCGGTTTCTTCCCACAGAAGTGTGTGAATGAGCGCGTGTGTGCCTCGCCTTGTGCCCTAAGTCTCCTGGCCACTGCGAACCCTATATAAAGGATAGAGCGGTATAGAAGATGAATGAGTGAGTGAGTGAGTAAATATTAGACCCAGACCATGCACAGTAGATATGTCCAGTGGGACACCCACCCAGACTGGTGATACCCATATGAGTAGAGTATTAAGCTCTTATACTAGGGTTGTTTGGTTGTGAAGATCATTTTTCAAGGGATTAAAGCTAACACTTACTTCCACTAATCCTACACTCAATAAACTGCTGTAGAATTTTCTTAGTGTTGTCTCCCTTGGCATTTTCTAAATGTTAAATTAAGTTTGCGGGACTATAATCTTAACAACAGCTTCAGGTCTGTGTGCGCATTTACAGTACAGTAGTGATGTCCGGCAGTAATTTCCGAGCCAAGCCATAACTGTCATTCTTTTTGCTTAGGAAGAGGTGATTGACAGTTATGGCTTGGCCATTCACATTTCCTATAAGTAAAATGTAAAAAAAAAAAAAAAAGTCTGGGGTTTGGGACTTTTGCTTTAATAAGAAGTCATAAGTTTGTTTTGAAGTTCTTGTGAGTAAGAATCCTGGGATGAGCACAGGAAAGTCATCATGATTACAACAGCAGGGTTTGAAAGGTACAAATCTACAACATCTAGCTGAGATTAAACAAGGTTGAGTTTTGGACATTTATAGATTACCTTTAGTTCTTCATGTCCAACGGAAACTGGACACAGTTTGACCAAACTAAAAAAATCTACAGAATTGGAAGCTAATATCAACATGCCAGCTTGATGGTTTTTACGCGAATCTTAGCTTTCTACTCTGCTAAATTAAACTGAAATGAGTATTGAATGTGTATTTACAGTACTGTGTAGGAAGAATTATTTAGATCTAAGTCTCTCAAAAACTTGCTGAAGAAACATTTCCTTTGTAGTGTTCAGAAAGTTGCGAGACTCAGGGCTATTCTTAGGAACCCTAGGGTTTGTGCCTTGATTAGATTCTGCTTTACCTTTAAATGATTTTCGTAAGTGTAACCATACGTGTACAAACTGATCGCAATAATAAATACTCAAATGTGGCGCAAGCTCAGAAAAGTGCAGCCTTTCTCTGAATTTCCATCTTGTGTCCTAGTTGCTTGGTTTTTGTTTTGTCACAAGACTTAAACAGAAATCTTGGCTGCCAGCTGATTGGTCGTTTCTAAATCAGAACATCCAGTATTGAATGGTGTTAAAATAAACACAGAACGTTAACCTGGACTGCAGTGGATTATGGCATGTTGAATAGAAACACATCTGGTGCAATCAACCTTGCAGTCAAATACTTTGCCTTGAAGGATTTGTAGCAATTTCATAAACCCTTGTGCGGTTTTGTGGTTCAATGTGAAGAGCAAATTTTTGGCCAGAGGACCTTAAATGAAAGTATGGATAATAAATGTGGTAATGAGGGCTCCAGGCTCCTCTCCATACCCGACTCCGTGTTGAAGGTTACCGACTCACTGGAAGGTCCAGAACCAAGTTCATTCTTAGGTGTTACTTTGAACTCGTAACTATAAAAAAACAAACATGAAAAGCATGACAAAAATGAAGAATCTATGTAGCCGAAAGACAGACAATATTAATTGTTTAGTATGTTTACCTGCTCTCTGGCTTCAGGTTCTCCACAGCTGTATGCGTCTGATTAGTTGTTACAACAGATACAATTGTTCCCCTTGGACTATTTTCAGAGGAAATGACATCATATTCTGTAAATCAAATAGTACATGTTAAGAATTAGAAATATGTGTTGAGCCTCTTCCCTGTAATAGTGTAATGGTACAATTATTGTATTTGTGGATATGTTTTGCTAGGATGTATTTATAATAAATAAATCTATGAATTTGGTTCAATTATATTAAAGCCTTGATTTATCCCATATACACTGTCTGGACAAAATAAGTCGCCATTTCAGGAGGGTCAAATTGGGCTGCATCAAACAAAGAAAATAACTTAGAAGATTTAAAATTACTGGAACTGGGTTAAGAACCCTTCAACATATTATCAAAACCTGGAAGGATAACAATGAACCGTCAACTCTGTGGAAGAAATGTGTTTGGCAAATTGTCATGAGACCACTTAAACACTTGGTGAAGTTGCATGGGAAAAAATAAACAGTAAAAACCATAGCTACGTTTAAGCAGCTGTCTGGCCATAAAAAAAAACACTTATTAGTGAGACTAATCAGAAAATCAGGTATCAGGTTAAGAAAGGAAGCACATGAAGTGACAGTGTTATGATCTGGAGTGTTGCTTTAGTTGGTCAGGTCTAGGCTCAGCATCGTTATGTGGCAATAAAATGAAGTCAGCTGACGACCTTAATTACCAGGTTATCACATCTATTTTTTTTCTCCCTGAAGGCACAGAATCACTCAAGTTGTGAAACTGGCCACCATATTGTGTGCTGTAATCAAAGTTAAAGGTACTTTTTTGGGGGGCTGGCAGTGTATTATTGATACAGTGGAACCTCGGATTACAAGCATAATGCGTTCCGGAAGCGGGCTCGTATTCCAAAACACTCGTAATCCAAATTTAATTTTCCCATAAGAAATAATAGAAACTCAAATTATTTGTT